>APFE030042565.1:209315-245027 GCA_000404065.3 Pinus taeda | reverse complement strand
TTTTGGGAAATCTGGGGGCAACCCATGTTTCCCTTCCCAAGTGGTAGTTCTCGGATAGATCTTTCTAACGAGCTATCATACGCGTCAAACGGAGATCGTATGCCAAAGTTACGACCCCGGGAAATTGATGTACCAATTTACCAAAAACGGGGCCCACAATTTGGCGTTTCATCTTCTAGGGTTAGGTTTTGGAATGTGAAGGGTTTTCCATTGTTTCTCAACAATAAATAGGCCTTCGAGCCTCATGTAACACAGTTCAGAGGCATGTAGCCACACATCTCTTCTCAGAGATAAGCTACCATCGCCCTAGCTGGTTTATTTCCAATTCTGGTTGTAAGCATATTTCAGTATTTTCCATTAATGAAATGAAGCATTATTTCCGCTGCATCTTTGTGTATATGGTTATTTCTGTATTTTATTGTGTTCCTGTTTAAATTTGGATCAATACATCACCTGAGTTAATCAAAGCTATGGAAGATTTATCTATCAGAGGGTAGGAGAATGAAAAAATCAAAGCTCAACTTAATAATCTCCAAGAACAAAAGTTAAAAATTGATAATGTATATCTCTCAGAGCTTTAGAAAACTCATAGATTAACTCAAAGAATTGAATTTCTAGAAAATGAATCTACCATGGCACAGACAATTGCACAAGAAAAGGAGAATATATAGGTAGAGATTAATGAAGCCATGACAGAAATTTGGCCTTTAATTGAAATTATTTTCGAGCAAGAAGAGCTAGTGCAGAAATCAAGGGAAGCCATAGAAGAAGTAAAGGAAGAATTGGGTCAAAAATTAGGAGAAGCTACAGATTTGATCAAAGTTTTAAATTCAAAGACAACAGAAGAATTGCCAGCATATGAAATTGAAGATAAAATTGACACCATTCTTGAAGTAAGAAGAGTTCTTACTGAAATAAATTTAATTCTACAATTAGTTATTAAATGTCAGAATATGGAGGCTAGCATTCAAAAATTCCACATAAAGTTTAATACATTGCATCAAAAAGGACTTTCAGGTTTAAAGGGAATTAGTTCAGTTGGAGGATTATCAACAGAAATTATATTCCATAGCAAGAGATAAATCCAAATTTTCTACCATAAAGGGAACTATTACAGGGAAAGTTTCCATGGAAGGCTTGAAGTTCAACTTATTTATCAAGCATGAAATAAAGCATTTGCTTTTAGTCAAGCCCACTTTCCATAAATATACCGAAGTGGATGAAACTTATAGAAAGTTAATCAAATTTTCCATCCCAAATGAAGAAAGATGGGATAAAATATACCAACTTCTTGAGTAAAATAGGTATTCATCTTCAGCAGCAAAGCAACAACCTTTTCAATCCAAGTCATCACCAGAATTGTTGAAATATGTGCCAGAAAGCTTTAGTATCTTAATTTTCCTATATTCTTGTACTATTTTTGTAAACAAGTTTTAGGATATTTTGTAGAAATTCTTGATATTTTATCACAATATTTTGCGGAAAATTATATAAATACATCATATATCGAAGTATGAAGGGTTGCACCCTTGGGATAAGCTATCATGCAGAATTGTATTCATCTGAAGTTCTCTGATTTTAATGAAAGGATTCTGAATTTGCCTCAAAGCAGCTGTGTTCTTGTAAGCTACTCGTTGTTTTCCATTTCATACTATAAATTTATGCATGTATTTAATTTTGAATGAAGAAATTTGGGTAAGATAAGGTTGAGTATCAACCAGTCTGAAATCCCCTATGAACTTATAATATATTATAGAGATTAGTTTATTGGACTGTTTGTCTGAAATAACTCCTCTACATCTTTAAATTGTCACCTCTTCTTCAATATAAATATATTTTTGTTGGGTTGTAAACATTGGTTACATGCATCTTTTCCATATGGTTAATTAAATAATTTGTCTAATTTTTGATAGGCCATAGTCTCTTTGATTTTTTCCTTACACATCTTTTCTAAAACCAAAATTTTGTTGAGAGGTGGAGAACCAAACCTTTATTTATATCATGATTAATTAAGATTCAGCACCTATTTGAACTAGTTTAAAACACTGTTCATCCAAACATTTTAAAAACCAACAAAATATTTTAGATGCTATGACTTAATTTCTAACCTAGAATTATATTCAAAGGTACAACATAGAGTGTCTTCTCCTTTGTACTTGTATCATTTCCATTCCACACAAAACAGAGCAGAGCGGCCTCACCTTCTAGTTGGGTTTTCCCTTGAAAGGGTATCGTAGAGCATATCTTGGTGTTCATTGTGAATGATGTGTTTATATGTTACTATTCTCTAGTTTTTGCATTTGATCTATTACACTTATAAAAAATAAAATAAACAATAATAAATCTAGAATATGAAAGAATTAACCTTTCATATTATAAATTTCAATTTATTTTAATAGATCCATTGTGATAAACTATCCAATGGAATATCCACAACAGTTCATATATAAATTTTCTAAACAAGATGCATCCCTTTATACCCTATTTTGAATGTTTGATTGGCCTCTTCTAGTTATAACAATATGTGGATTCATAGATTGCACAATGTTTGGCCTCTCCTCCTTAACCATAAAATTAAAGGTCTTTGTGTGGTTGGTCATTTATCAAGGGTTGGCTTTTAAATCTTGTTTAGCTAAGAGGCAACTCACTGAAGCTATTTTTTAAATATGTGGTTATCCAGAGATAGTGAATCACGTTAAAAATATGTGTAGTATCATTCATATTTGTTTCAACGACGACTTCGTCGAGAAACAACACTACTTGGAAACTCATGTTACATGGTGCTTCATATGTTCTCGAGAATTAGGCATCACCTTAGAGTCACTACACTACTTTATATTTGGAGGTTAAGATGCAAGTATGCTTTTTTGAATGAGGTCGATCATTTCAATATTTTTGTTATGATCGGCAAGAAGAGGTATGTATACAATTGATAACGAAAGGTTATTATATGTGTAAAATACAATAGTTGCTAAAATAATCAACATGATGTGGATAAATGTATATATTTAATGTGATTGAATTGATGAAAAGTGATACATTGATATGGCGTCAACTATAAATATGGCCTAAGATGCATTTTAATGAAGAGTCGTGACTTATCATTATTGTTATTTTATTATTATATTTAATTTATTATTTTTACGGTGTTTTGCTATAGGTAGTTTATAGGCTCATGGTTTTGGTAACCCATAGTATTTGACCATGTCATTTATTGAAAATCATTTCAACTTTTATGTATCATTATTATTATTATTTATATAACATTGCTTTCCCATTGAAGAATGCTTTGTCTTAAAAGTAATCTTGGATGAGTTTTTTTTTCTATCACAGACATTTATCTTGATTTAATATTTGTTTTTAGATGCTAATGCATTATTTTAACAAGTGTTATAAATTGTTTGGCCCATATAAGTTGTAGCTCTAGCTCGCTACTTGAATTCCATAAATTGTTATTGTAAGTTTGTGGCATATGTGCCCAATTGCATCAATGATTGTACTCCTAGAACCATGTCCAATCCACTAAGTGGTAGAATGATATTCAGATTGTAGTTCCTGAGCTTTTGATTTGTTGATCAATGGACGTTGTAACCATGAGATTCCTTACAAGGTACACAAAAAGATTTACTTTGTCTTAAAATATTAATATCCACAAAGTTATAGCTACTTCTTGAATCTACTAATATTGTGCTATTTTTACCATTAATGCTTCCCTTGAATATAGGGTTATTAGCTTCAGTTTCCTTGTAATTTTGTTAAGCAATACCATGGGTTTTCCATCATGACTATTACAAACAGTATCATTGTTCCTAAGATAAGGTGGGGTATAACATGATGTAGGTGGTTGCACTTTTTCTTTTTGGACTATAGCCTTGTTTAAACCAATAGATTCATCTTATTTGTAATCTTACTTAATACAAGTGATTGATGCTAATAATACCTTTGGTTATTTTCATATTTTTCGAAATTTGACATATCTTTCTTAGCAGGAACATCTACTTTACTCTCATTTGTAATTGCACATTTATGGCTGAGAAACTAATTTTTACCATATTTATGATTTTTTTGTCCTCATTATCAAAGTCGCTTATGAAGTGCCTTATTCTCTGTCTTCCTCATAATTGTATGAATTTCAATTGTTTCTTTTTTTCCCTTGTGATCAGTGTCTCCACAATATTTTCATATTATTTCCCTTTGTCATTGGGTTTTCAAACTGTGAATTTTCTTTTATTTGTAATGCAACGAGACAGACTTTGAATGTTCAAGGTCCTTTCTTTGTACTAGTTTTCTCTTTGAATAACTCTATTTAAAAAATTTAGGAGAGTTTTTGCCTCATATTGGACTTACAATGTCAATGTTTCTCATTCATGAGTATATTCATCCACGTCATCCTTTTGCTTAACTTTGGTGATTTTTGCAAAAAATATCATTCTCTACCATGTCTTGAAATTTCTTAAAAGAGTCATCTTTGAACATGGCCCAACTATAGTGGCTCACCTTGGTTGTAAACTTTCACCACATGTACTAGTTATATGCATGGTCCTAAAGCTCAATAGAAGCACACCTTAGTTTTTCATTGTTGATGTGAATGTTATGTATCTGAAAATAGTATTCTACCTTGATGATCCAAGCCACATTCTCCTTTCCATCTATGTTGAATTAGGATAACTCTAATTTTAATGTCATCAAGTATCCAAACATTGGTTGAGTTGAGATGGGTTGTGGTTGGTTGACATTAGCAATTGGTAAGCCCTCAGAAGACATGCTTGGTTACATGTTAGTTGCACTTGTACTGTTAGATTATGGAGTGGTAGATGTGATTGGAGAATTTGGTTGTTGAGTAGTCATATTTGATGGGTTTACATGTGCTAGGGGTTCTTTGTCCTTGATATACTTTTTAATTCTATCTAACCAAAAAGTTACTTAGTTTCCTATTTTTTTGTTGAACTCTTTTGTAATTTCTATTCTCATCTAAATCATGCTTTAATTCATTTCTTTTTTTAATCTTAGTGGTGATTTCATCTTTGAAATTATGTGTTAATTCATGTTTAATATTTTCATTCTTTTATTTAACTCTTTTTTTAATTTTTATCATTTTTTCTTCAAGCATTTTGTAATTTTGTTTGAACTCTCCAATTTTAACTCTTGCATTAATTTCAATCGTTTTTCTCATCACTAGAGTATTTTCTGACTCAATTTTGACTAAATCAATTTGTTATTATCCTCTTTAAATTTTCTAAAAAAAATTGAAGTTACAACAACATACAGATATACAAATTATAGAAACTATAAGTATGACAATGACTACAAGTGTAGTTGGACAATTTGGCTTTGAATACCAAATTAACATAATAATCACTGAAAGTGCAGTTGGACAATTGAGCTTTGAATACCAAAGTAACAAAATAATTACTGAAATAATAAGTGCTGAAATAATGAATACAATGTGCCTAAATTTATATATTTAACAATGATAGAATTCAAGAGATGCACTGAGATTAACCATATCATAAATATGGCTTAGTGTACCTTTTAAGGAAAATCCATAAGCTATTATTATTAGCCTTTTATTATTATATTTTAATTTATTATTTTAGTATATTATCATTGGTGGTTTACAGAGCCATGGTTTTGGTAACTACGTATTTGCACATAATATTTAATAAAACTTATTAAATATTAAGTTTGGCCTTCTTGACTTTGTCATCTCCTTCAAGACTCTGATTGAGCTTGACCCACACTTCCTTAGTAGACTTAAAGTGCATAAATTTTACAAGTTCATATTGACTAAGGCCAAATAGAATGGAATTATTTGCATTAGAATTATTTCCATACACCTTTTTATTGTTTGCATCTATTGAAGGGACATTAGAAACATCATAATCTATCAACATTGAGCTCCAAACATCTACCCCAAGAGACATAAGATAAGCTTCCATCCTAACTTTCCAAAAATCATAGTTTGTCCCAACAAAAATTGGTATCTTGCTTGAGTAAACATCCTGAGTCTCTTTCCTAAACATGATTCCTTATGGACCTACGTTCCTATGGTTACATTGTTCCTTTAGGAACTTGGCTCTGATACCAATTGTGGGGATAAAGAATTCCTTAGAGGGTGAATCAATAATTCTGATATTATTAAAAGCTTGTGCTCAATTCTTATAGTTCCTTCTTGTTTCCATTGTTTATTTGACAGAGAAATCAAATTGTAATATAAACATGCAGTAAAACAAACCATTCATAAGAGCACACAATTCATCACTTCATAAACACACATATTGACATGGTTATTTTTATGTGAAAACCCAAAGGGATAAAACTACCAATATATTTGTTGTTATTATGTAATTTAAGCACCCACTTAATTACATCAAGTTTTGTGAGCACACACTCAAAGGAGGCCCCAACCCCCTTCATATAGCAAGCCACCACTTTCCAAGAGGCACCAACCTCTTATGAATGCAGGCCACTACCTGCTCTAGCCAATGTTCTACTTTTCATACAATTTTCAAACTAAAAACATAGGCTAATACATATGCTCAGAAATATAGACCTGATGTATTGTTATATCAACTCCTTTGAATTGTTCTCTCTACTGCTTAACCAACTCTGGTCTCGACCCTTTTCTACATTGTCTCTTAGTTAACACTTGGCCTTAGTCATCCTTTAGTTTTCACACTCTCTACACACCTCTACTCATGAATATTCTACATTCCCCACTTTGCGCAACTTCACTTCATGGTTTTCTTCCTCGCTTGCACTAGGAATGATGTTGTCATTGCAGTCCTTCATGTTGTCTAGAAGCCTACTTCTACATGGCACCCCATTCTGTTGTTGCATCAGGTTGCCTACCCTTTGCAACCATATTCAATTCTGGAGATGTGTTTCGTTCACTCAACCATCACAGTCACATTAAGTCGTCGACGGGGTATTTGGGTGTCTCCAATACTATGAATTGATTCTTAATCATCTTGCACACTCCAGCAAGCCTCCCCGTTCCTTCTTATTTGCTTCATAGAGGCATGTGTGTACTAAAGGAGTGGCTCTCTTTCTTGCAATAGCTGGAGCACTCTATCAAAGCCCATAAATTTACTAATATGTTGTCCCCAAAGTCATTCTCTTCATTTATTTCTCTATGGCATGCAAGTAATTATCAAGGGAGGCTTGCTTTAGCTTGGGGAAAGCTTTACAGTCTCTATTAATCAATTGGCACCAACCTCTTTGTGCACATTTACATTAGCTTCCAACTCATATCTCCTTTAAACCCTATGCTCGGGAGCTTCTGACTCATCCATGCATTTAAACAATGTTGCTACAAATTTGGATGCTCGGTTGCCCTGCTGCTCGTAAATTTTCCAAAATAACATTCCATAAGAGATACGGGCTTACTAGTGCACACAACTAGTGTGTCTCTAACTCACTTCATGCCCTTAAATATATGCTCATAGCGCCTTATTCTTTTGTTCATATCCTAAAGTCCTTTAAACACTTGTTGCAATGATTTTGCTTTATTAATAGCCCGAAGGCCCTTGGTCACAAAAAATCATGAAACTATCCCAAAACCAAGTCTTGGGTACGTCTTCCGATATTTGACGGAATCTCAAATGTCAGCAAAATTTTTGTCTCCCATCTTTTTTACTTGTCGGAATCCCAACATTTTTTTTTCTTTAATTCATTATGGGCTTCCTGGTTGATTTCCCACTACCTCGACCTAATGCTTATCATGTGACTTTTCTTTCAGGCTTCCAGGTAATTTTCCCGCTACCTCGGGTTGATGCCATCCCGTAACCCATTTTTAAATAGACCTTCAGGTTTCTCGGCTTCCCTCTACCTCGGCTCACTGCAATCTCGTAACACTTTTAAATAAGCCTTCGGGCTTCCAGGATTTACGAGGTTCCGGTCACTGTTACTAAGGTCTTCAACATCCTTACTTTAATTGATCCTAAATTTTGGTCCAGAGGGCCATTTGCAGAATTCCACATACCGTTGGAAAAATATTTCTAAACACTTTCCAACTATGCCACTTTTAGGAGAAACTAAGCTAATCTCTTGAGATATAATCTCCTCCAAAATTTGGTACTCCCCAACCATCATAGTCATATTTTCATGGCTTCTCCACTAAGCCTGCTACTATGATGATTCTCTACAAAACATTGTAGCAACCATGGGACTCCCCCAACCATCATAGTCATCTTTCTATGGCTTCTCCACTAAGCCTGCTACAAAGATGATTCTCTACAGAACACTACAACAACCATGGGACTCCCCCTAAATAACATGCTCATCAATGCCGGCATCTGTTGCCTATTAGTTTTTGTAGCATCGGATGTGTTCTAGTCACGAAACGTTTTGGAGAGGCTCGAATACATGATATCTCCATAACCCATAAATCGTTTTTGAAAATTCCACCTAGAGATAGCGTAATTAGATTATTAAGCTATTTTTTAATGTTACCTAAGTCTAAACTTAGGAAAACTAGTTAATTAATCATAATTAAGTAATTCAAGGTGAGAATTCTCTAGAATCTCACATGGATTGACTCTGATATGATCTTGTCCCTTTATTAAGTAACCTCATTTAATAAAAGGTTTTGGGGAACAAAATCCTCACAAAATGGGGAGGTATGATCTGGATTGGATCATCATATTATTTTTTCATCCATATTGACGCCTTTAGAGTGGAAAAATTAGAGGAATAATCTTATAGGACCATTGTTACCGATGGGTACCAATTTGGAAAATTGGGGTTTGAAACCTTTCGAACGCAGTTTGAGGCATTAAATGAAGTTTGTTAGGTTCCAAATACTCTTTGCCGTCAAACTTAACCCTTGGTTGGTTGTTGGACTATGTCATAATTAGATCACTGGGAGAAAAGGGGGTTCCATTCTATTTTAGTACATTTTATTTCATAGTACGGTACAATAGCTAATAATGGATAGAGAGGGAAAAGAAAATAGAGGATTTGTGTTATATATATCCCACAGCAAAAGTCTCAGTAACTCCATACCAGATCCTACATTTACTGTTTATGGTCAAAAAATGAAAAAAAAAAAAAGAAAAAAAAAAAATATATATATATATATAATATAAAGAAAAAAAAGTGAAAAGGGAATTAAAATAGAATACATATTCAAAAAAAATATAAAAAAAATGATGAAAAGCCCTTAAAAAAAATTAAATATGTGAGTTAGCTCAAATGTTGCATTAGATATTAAATAAATTGTTTTAATTAGTTAAATCATGATTTAGTTTAAGTTGTTAATAAAGTTATTTTTGACACGATTGTTTCTTATCATATGTAATAAGTGATCACGCTATAATCAAGTGTCACGATCTATCCCGCCTAGATCGACAGCTCCCGATGACTTAAGACGCCCTTTGCCCCTCCAACAGCTAATCAAATGGAGGGTCTAAAAAACGGATTCTATCAATCCTTCTTTATCAATGTTTCACTCCCTCATCGATTTTAGAACCCCCTCTGCTTAAACCTCTTACAACTCACCCCCCCTAAAGTCTACCTTCCTCCTTCTTGCCTAATAACAACTATCAACCCTACTTCCTCCACTCCAATCTCCTCCCACCAAATGTCACATCTCTTGTACCTATCATTTTATCGTTAAGTATATGTTCTAAGACATAACCGTTGCCAAATTAATGAATCCATATGTAAAATGCTCCTAATCCAAAATTCAGCTTCCCTACACCCCTTCTCTGTAGATTCCCTCATGAAACTCTACAAAAACTTTACTTTTCCCCACATAGCCAAAAAAAATTACATTTCTGCCTAGAAATTCTAATTGCCCAAAACAAACCCTCCTTATTTGTCCTCAATGTTTCTAGAAATGACAAAACAAATCATTTATATATTTTCTTGTTTATTGGGCTATCAAACCGACCAATGGGTTGATGAAGAAGTTATAGGTTTTATATCAGTATTCTCAGCAGGAGAAAACCCTTCAATTATGTTCATTACAATGAATTCCTAGAAGAAGTCATCCATGAATAATTTCTTAAATTTTCTACAAAAGGATTTTTCAAGCATAATTCAATCTTGGTTTACTTGTTTTTATTTCATCAAGAAGATAGATTTCAATTTCCACTACAGAAACTGGATGAACAGGGAATGCATAGTTTGTAATTCATTGGACTTCCTTAGTAAGGAAGAATACCAAAGAATTCACATTCAATGATTATGTAGACCAGTTTTTGTACAGAGTTTCTTGCCTACTTAATAGTGATGTTGAACCTAGAATTGGACCTGGGATTAAGAGAATTATACATCTCAATGAAAAGACAAAGAGAGGTGATTAGTACTTGTATCAGAATTACACTGAGATTAGAGTGTATGGATGTGAATTTCCTCCATATAAATTGCCTAAATTTGTTCCCATAAGAATTTTTGCATTAGAGTATATTAGGAAAATGATAAATATGGATGAGCTCCACCTTGGGTTAGCCAAAAAGAAATCTTAGTTTAAAATCAAAACACAGGTTGGGCCTTTCATTTGTAATTCCAGGACGACAATAAAAGAAGCAGATCTTCTCCTTAAACAAATGAAATTTAAACTCAGTTTCACTTGGTCATATGATCCTTTAGGAATTATCTCAAAGTTGAGAGTAGAGCAAAAAACTACTCCCTATACTCGCACTCCTAGATCTGAAATTGAGAAAAATATGAATCAAGATGAATGGCAAGAAAACACATTGTGGGAGGCAGAGGAACAGGTACTTTCTTCTACAACATCATAGACTCCAGTGCCACAGGAAAAGCAGGATAAAAGACCAAGGGAAAGTGTTTCCCCTTCAGTCTCAGAAATTCAAGGGAAAGAATTCCAAATATACAAAAAGAGGTAGAAAAACCAATCCAGCAGAAGAGTCCTTGCAGGGAGAGAATGCATAGTCTACAATAGTTTTAATAGGTCCCTATGCTTCTAATTTACCTCTAAATGAATAATTTTTTATAGATTCACCATCATCTTCAGCTTCTCAAGAACCACTAGAAACATGTCAATTAAGAGAATTAGCTCGTGATCAAGCTGAACCAAGTTTATTTACAAGATATAGGGAAATCAAAAAGAAGAATGAAATTCTAAAAGCTACAACCTATTCCCAATTCTAGAAACAAATAGCATCATCATAGCACAGATTTCTCTCTACTTTTGATACTGAGAAGGGAAAACTGCAAATAGTTTTCCTTGAAGCCGAAGTTCCTTTTCCTAAGACTACAAATGACTACAAGAAGTCCATTTTATCTTTTAACATTGATCAAATTCATGCTATTGATCAAATGGACTTGCATAAATAGACAGGTGAAATCCTATATTCTACTCTAACAAATTCAAGAATGGCAGCATCCAAACTCCAGGGTTCAGTTAACAATATTTATTCTCAATTAAAATTAGCAAAAATATCTTCTTTGGCTAAAAACGCCAAGATAAAGTCTTTAGAATATTTGGTGATTAAACTGGGATATGATCCTAGTAATGTAAAAGTTGTTGAGGAGATCATTAAGAGAAAAAGCGCTGACATTGCAGCCTTAACGAAGCAACTCAAACTTCCATCTACTGAAGATCCACAAACAAAGGAAGTTGGCAAACAAGAAAAGGAGAAAGAAGATATGTTCAAAATCATCATTGAATAGAATGGACAAATTAAAGAAAAGGAGACTGAAATAGAAAATTTGCTAAAGA
Organism: Pinus taeda; assembly: GCA_000404065.3. Lineage (NCBI taxonomy): Eukaryota > Viridiplantae > Streptophyta > Pinopsida > Pinales > Pinaceae > Pinus > Pinus taeda. The sequence goes on along the minus strand of APFE030042565.1, from coordinate 233,338 downwards.
AAAAAGAACAACAATCAACTCAATTAGTAGTCATTCCTCTAACAGCGGTTCCAATCACAGTTCTGTCAATAGCAACGGCTTCTACTTTAGCAGCTACTACAACAGTGGAGACACAGTCTACAAATACATCAACTAAGTTAATCAAAGTTATGGAAGATTTATCTATCAGAGGGAATGAGATTGAAAAAATAACAGCTCAACTTAATAATCTCCAAGAACAAAAGTTAAAAATTGATAATGTATATCTGTCAGAGCTTCAGAAAACTCATAGATTAACTCAGAGTATTGGATTTCTAGAAAATGAATCTACCATGGCACAAACAATTGCACAAGCAAAGGAGAATATCTGGGTAGAGATTAATGAAGCCATGACAAAAATTTGGCCTTTAATTGAAATTATTTTCGAGCAAGAAGAGCTAGTGCAGAAATCAAGGGAAGCCATAGAATAAGTAAAGGAAGAATTGGGTCAGAAATCAGGAGAAGCTACAGATTTGATTAAATTTTTAAATTCAAAGACAAAAGAAGAATTGCCAGAGTATCAAATTGAAGATAAAATTGACACCATTCTTGAAGTAAGAAGAGTTTTTACTGAAATAAATTTAATTCTACATTTAGTTAATAAATGTCAGAATATGGAGGCTAGCATTCAAAATTCCACATTAAGTTCAATACATTGCATGAAAAAGGACTTCTAGGTTTAAAGGGAATTAGTTCAGTTGGAGGAATATCAACAGAAATTATATTCCATAGCAAGAGATAAATCCAAATTCTCTACCATAAAGGGAACTATTACAGGGAAAGTTTTCATGGAAGGCTTGAAGTTCGACTTATTTATCAAGCATGAAATAATGCATTTGTTTTTAGTCAAGCCCACTTTCGAGAAATATACCGAAGTGGATGAAACTTATAGAAAGTTAATCAAATTTTCCATCCCAGATGAAGAAAGATGGGATAAAATATGCCAACTTCTTGAGTAAAATAGGTATTCATCTTCAGCAGCAAAGCAACAACCTTTTCAGTCCAAGTCATCACTAGAATCCTTGAAACCAGTGCCAGAAAGCTTTAGTAACTTAATTTTCCTATATTCTTGTACTATTTTTGTAAACAAAGTTTAGGATATTTTGTAGAAATTCTTGATATTTTATCACAATATTTTGGGGAAAATTGTATAAATACTTCATATATCCAAGTACAAAGGGTTGAACCCTTGGGATAAGCTATCATGCAGAATTGTATTCATCTGAAGTTCTCTGATTTTAATGAAAGGATTCTGAATTTGCCTCAAAGCAGCTGTCTTCTTGTGAGTTATTCGTTGTTTTTCATTTCATAATATAAATTTCTGCATGTATATAATTTTGAATGAAGAAATTTGGGTAAGATAAGGTTGAGTATCAACCAGTCTGAAATCCCCTATGAACTTATAATATATTACAAAGATTAGTTTATTGGACTGTTTGTCTGAAATAACTCCTCTACATCTTTAAATTGTCACTTCTTCATCAATTTAAATATATTTTTGTTGGGTTGTAAACATCGGTTACATGCATCTTTTCCATATGGTTAATTAAATAATTTGTCTGATTTTTTATAGGCCATAGTCTCTTTGATTTTTGCCTTACACATCTTTTTTAAAACCAAATTATTGTTGAGAGGTGGAGAACCAAACCTTTATTTATATCATGATTAATTAAGATTCATCTCCTATTTGAATTAGTTTAAAACATTGGTCATCCAAACATTTTAAAAACAAACAAAATATTTTAGATGCTCTCACTTAATTTCTAACCTAGAATTATATCCAGAGGTACAACACAGAGTGTCTTCTCCTTTGTATTTGCATCATTTCCATTCCACAAAGAGCGCAGAGCGGCCTCACCTTCTAGTTGGGTTTTCTCAAGGGTTTAGTAGAGCATATCTTGGTGTTCATTGTGAATGATATGTGTTTATATGTTACTATTCTCTAGTTTTTGCATTTGATCTATTGCTCTTATAAACAACAAGATCAATAATATAAATCTAAAATATGAAAAAATTAACCTCCCATAGTATAGATTTCAGTTTATAGATCCATTGTGATAAACTATCCAATGGAATATCCACAACAGTTTATATATCAATTGTCTAAACAAGATGCATCCCTTTATACCCTATTTCGAATGTTTGATTGGCCTCTTCTAGTTATAACAATATGTGGATTCATAGATTGCATAATGTTTGGCCTCTCCTCCTTAACCACAAAATTAAAGGTTTTTGCATGGTTGGCCATTTATCAAGGGTTGGCTTTTAAATCTGTTTAGCTAAGAGGCAACTCACTGAAGGTATTTTTTTAATGTGTGGTTATCCAGAGATAGTGAATCACATTAAAAATATGTTAGTATCATTCAGATCTGTTTCAACGACGACTTCATCGAGAAGCAACACTACTTGGAAACTCATGTTACATGGTGCTTCATATGTTCTCGAGAATTAGGCATCATCTTAGAGTCACTACACTACTTTATATTTGGAGGTTAAGATGAAGTATGCTTTTTTGAATGAGGTCAATCATTTCAATATTTTTTTTATGATTGGCAAGAAGAGGTATGTATACAATTGATAATGAAAGGTTATTATATGTGTAAAATACAATAGTTGCTAAAATAATCAACATGATGTGGATAAATGTATATATTTAATGTGATTGAATTGATGAAATGTGATACATTGATATGGCCTCAACTATAAATATGGCCTAAGATGCATTTTAATGAAGAGTCGTAACTTATCATTATTGTTCTTTTATTATTATATTTAATTTATTATTTTTACGGTGTTTTGATATTGGTAGTTTATAGGCTCATGGTTTTGGTAACCCATAATATTTGACCATGGTATTTAATGAAAATCATTTCAAATTTTATGTATCATTATTATTATTATTTATATAACATTGCTTTCCCCTTGGAGAATGCTTTGTGTTGAAAGCAATCTTGGATGAGTTTTTTTTTCTATCATGGACATTTATCTTGATTCAATATTTGTTTTTACATGCTAATGCATTATTTTAACAAGTGTTATAAATTGTTTGACCCATATATTTTGTATCTCGTCCTTGCTAATTGAATTCCATAAATTGTTGCCGTAGGTTTGTGGCATATGTGCCCAATTGCATCAATGATTGTACTCCTATAACCATGTCCATCCACTAAGTGGTAGAATGATATTCAAATTGTAGTTCCAAAGTTTGTAATTGTACAAGAACTTTATGGCATCATCCTAAGCCTTTTATTTGTTGATCAATGATTGTTGTAACCATGAGATTCCTTACAAGGTACACAAAAAGATTTAATTTTTCTTGAAAGATTAATATCCACAAAGTTATAGCTACTTCTTGAATCTACTAATACTTTGCTATTTTTACCATTAACACTTCCCTTGAATATAGGGTTATTAGCTTCAGTTTCCTTGTAATTTTGGTAAGCAATGCCATGGATTTTCCATCATGACTATTCCAAATAGTATCATTGTTCCTAAGATAAGGTGGGGTATAACATGATGTAGGTGGTTGCACTTTTTCTTTTTGGACTATAGCCTTGTTTAAACCAATAGATTCATCTTATTTGTGATCTTACTTAATACATGTGATTGATGCTAATAATGCCTTTGGTTATTTTCATCTTTTTCGGAATTTGACATGTCTTCCTTGGCAGGAACATCTACTTTACTCTTATTTATAATTGCACATTTATGGCTGAGAAACTAATTTTTACCATATTTATGATTTTTTTTTTCTAATTCTTGTTTTCCTCATTATCAAAGTCGCTTATGAAGTGTCTTATTCTCTGTCTTCCTCATAATTGTATGAATTTCAATTGTTGCTTTTTTGCCCTTGTGATCATTGTCTCCACAATATTTTCATATTATTTCCCTTTGTCATTGGGTTTTCAAACTGTGAATTTTCTTTTATTTGTAATGCAATGAGAGAGACTTTGGATGTTCAAAGTCCTTTCTTTGTACTAGTTTGCTCTTTGAATAACTCTATTTAAAAAATTTAGGAGAGTTTTTGCCTCATATTGGACTTACAATGTCAATGTTTCTCATTCATGAGTATATTCATCCATGTCACCCTTTTGCTTAATTTTTGTGATTTTTGCAAAAAAATGTCATTCTCTACCATGTCTTGAAATTTCTTAAAAGAGTCATCTTTGAACATGGCCCAACTACCGCGGCTCACCTTGGTTGTAAACTTTCACCACATGTGCTAGTTATATGCATGGTCCTAAAGTTCAATAGAAGCACACCTTAGTTTTTCATTGTTGTTGTGAATGTTATGTATCAGAAAATAGTATTCTACCTTGATGATCCAAGCCACACTCTCCTTTCCATGTCTATCGTTTTAGGATAACTCTAATTTTAATGTCATAAAGTATCCAAACATTGGTTGAGTTGAAATGGGTTGTGGTTGGTTGACATTAGCAATTGGTAAGCCCTCAGAAGACATGCTTGGTTACATGTTAGTTGCACTTGTACTGTTAGATTATGGAGTGGTAGATGTGATTGGAGAGTTTGGTTGTTGAGTAGTCATATTTGATAGGTTTACATGTGCTAGGGGTTCTTTGTCCTTGATATACTTTTTAATTCTATCTAACCAAAAAGTTACTTGGTTTCCTATTTTTTTGTTGAACTCTTTTGTCATTTCTATTCTCATCTAAATCATGCTTTAATTCATTTCTTTTTTTATCTTAGTGGTGATTTCATCTTTGAAATTATGTGTTAATTCATATCTAAGATTTTCATTTAACTCTTTTTTTAACTTTTATCATTTTTCCTTCGAGCATCTTGTAATTTTGTTTCAACTCTCCAATTTTAATTCTTGCATTAATTTCAATCATTTTTCTCATCACTAGAGTATTTTTTGACTCAATTTTGACTAAATCAATTTGTTATTATCCTCTTTAAATTTTCTAAAAAATTGAAGTTACAACAATATTAAAATATACAAATTATAAAAACTATAAGTATGACAATGAGTACAAGTGCAATTAAACAATTTCGTTTTGAATACCAAAATAACATATAATTATTTGGACAATTTGACTTTGAATACCAAAGTAACAGAATAATTACTGAAATAATAAGGGCTGAAATAATGAATAGGATGTGCCTAAATGTATATATTTAACAATGATTGAATTGAAGAGATGCATTGAGATTAACCATATCATAAATATGGCTTAGTGCACATTTGAAGGAAAATCCATAAGCTATTATCATTAGCCTTTTATTATTATATTTTAATTTATTATTTTAGTATATTATCATTGGTGGTTTACAGAGCTATGGTTTAGCTTTTTATTTTTATATTTTAATTTATTATTTTAGTATATTATCATTGGTGGTATACAGAGCTATGGTTTTGGTAACTACGTATTTGCGCATAATATTTAATCAAACTTATGTCAGTTAATTTTAGCGAGGACAGAACGAGCGAAGAAGATCGAAGGGTGCTTTGGTTGTTTTCTTTTCCTGGGTTTTTGGGTTTTCGTTGAATCTTGCAGGTGGCCACGACATATCAATTTTCCAAAATCCGAAGCATGAAAAATTCGTCGATCTTTTTGTGATAACTCTCGGTGGCTTCTGAAGGCATTTTCAGGGCAGTTCTTTGTTCATTGATACGCTTGGTTTCATTGATACGCTTGGTTTCTTTGTTCATTGAAGGCAACAGCTGGTTTGAGGATTGTTTGAAGACCCTGTGGATCAAACGTTCTGAATGGAATTATCGTTGCCTTTGCTGGACTATGTGGATCAGACGTTCTGAGTGGAATGCGAAGTCAAGAAAGACCTAGCTGAGGTAAAGTATAGTTTTCTATGCAGGTTGAATTCCCTTATGTGGAAGGAAGCGTCTTTTGTGCAAGATTGGGGTATATGCCAGAGTGACTCTGTGACCCAAATCTTCTGAAGCTTGGGCACTGCCACAGGAAAAGTCCAAATTCTCTCAACATAACTAAGGTCAGTCCAGAAGTGACTCTGGCTCTTGCGAAGGTAGCATCGAGGGTATTCTTTTCCTACGGAACATTGCAGACGATTTACAATATGTGGTCAATACGCATGGCATACGCAGAGTGATGGATGAAATATGGAAAACATTCTGAGAACCGCCATCTCGAGAGCACAATTTTACTTTGGGGTGAAATTTCAACGAACAAACTAGAGCGGTCGAGGGACAGTTTAGGTGACCAGTACGGGTAAAAATCTCGAGGAGGCAGAAGAAGGTGCCTTTGGCTAGGATGGTGCAGTAATTTCCAGGGATTGATGTGAATTTGCGATATTTACTGGTTTGGAACATAGTTACCAAATTTGAATTTGAATTTGATCCAATAAAAATTTGATTCAATAAAATTCAATACTGAAAAAATTCCACATATATATCTTACATATATTTAAATTTATTTATTTATTTTTAATTCAAATAAACAATCATTATATGAAAATTCATTAAATCTTTTTCTACCAAGTATATTTATGTTTACTTATTTCCAACATTAATTTCTCCTATCTAAAATGTTATAAACCCCTTCTCTCTAAAACGGCTTAGAAATAATGAAGATCAAAATGCCTCAAATTAATTATTATTGTAGAGTAGAAAAACATGTAAAAGTAAAATCTAATAATATGAGTCACAACACACAAAACTAGAGTTCAATGTAAAGATTGAGATATTGGATATTAAAATTATGATTTAAGTGATCTCTAAATACCATGAAATTTATCTCTAAATCAATAAATAGATCTATTTGAAAATGTACATGCCCTCTACAAACATTGATACAACTCTTAAAGGGTTTTTTTTGTAGATATCTACAAACTTCTAGAGAATCTTCTTGAAAGACAACAACAATGATATCCAATTTAAGATTAAAATATGAATTTAGGTCATTTACTTCATGTTCATTTTGTATTATAGTTAAAAAACAATGTTACTTATAAAATAAACACCTTTAAACCTTATAAAATAATGCAGTAAAAGTAACTAAGAATCATAATATGTCAAGCTAGAACAATTCAATCATATAAGTCAAAAAGTTAAAACATAGTTTAAGACTTATGTGCTTATACAAAATGCTAATAGAAATAAAAAATTTATGGTCAATTACCATAAATGAAGGGCCAAAATTATCTTAAGGTTTGTAGGTCTTCTCATCTCCATTGTCCTCATCCACATCAGTGTATTCACTCATGAGAGAGTCATTATCACTACTAGCACTCTCATCTATAATATCTCTGAGCAAGACATCATTCTCATTGATTTGATGTGTGGATGTAGAAGACGATCCCATAATTGGTGTTTGTGAGGTTGCACTAGATGCATTAAAAATAGGGGGAACCTCTCGTACTATATTTGAAGTTGTTTTCTTCCCCTCCAAAGATTTCAGCCAAAAGTGTAAATTGCAATGAATGCTAGCCAAATCTGCCAATTTGCTAGCTCCTAAATGGTTTCTTTTCTTACTATGGATGAACTCATGAGTGCTCCAACTCCTTTCACATGCTGATGCACTAGTGACCTATTTTTTTACATGAAAATAATCTTATATTAGTATAATAATTTACATGGAATAATTTGCAAATATACATACAAAGTATAAATAATTATGATGCCTACATACCTGACGCAACACCCTGACTGCAAATGTTTGTAGTTGAGGTGTCTCATATCCATGGAGAAACCACCATTGAGCAGGGGTGCCCTCTGGATGGTGCATATCTCGTAGTCCCCTAGCTGTAGTGAAAGCATGACCAGTCCCTTGCCTATATGATATTGATTGTATTCGTATTTTATATTGTATCTCAGGATCATGATACATCCTCTCCATGCAATTATAAAATCCCTCCATGACATCTCTATCCTTAGGAACGTGAAAGTAATTAGGTGCTAGAAAAAGCCCCGCAGCATGTAATGGCGTATGCAACATACACCACCTTTTTTCCACAATTCTCCATATTGGATTATATACTGAACTATCATTCTTACATACCAATGATATGTGTTCTCTTACCCTATCCATGCCTTCATATACAAAACCCATACATGCAGCATTAGAATCCACCATCCTCAATATTTATACAATAGGCTCACAAATAGAGATGATTTTTTCTGCACATGACCAAAACATTTCATTGAAGATTGTTTTCTCTATTAGTTTACCACCTTCTGACCTTGACAAAGGAGAGTTCACCCACTCTTCATTGCATACAAATGATCGTAATGCAGCTTTTTGCTCTACCACCCTTTGCAGTGCAATAAAATGGGTGGCAAATCTAGTGTCCCCTAGTCTCAGTAGATTCCTGGTTTTGTATTTTCTAAATATACTCAAACTCAATCGGTGGTTAAGAATGAATTTGACCAGTTGCCTTGCTTGAGATATATTTACTTGCACCCAACCTATTTTACCAATGTCATGAAGGGGTAGATCAATACAATGTGCTGCACAAGGTGTCCAAAACAACTTAGGGAAATGCTCCATCAATAGCTCACCAGCACGAACACAATTGGATGCATTATCAGTGAAAACTTGGACTACGTTGTCCTCTCCTATAGATAATATGGTGTCCTTTAGTATCTGAAATAAATATTCAGCAGTCTTTGTTTTGTCCATACAATTAATAGTAGACAAATGGATCACTCCCTGAGGACAACAAGCAAGTGTGTTCACAAGAGGTCTAGACTGGCGATCAGTCCAACCATCACTAACTAAAGCACATCCAGATATAGCCCACGAATCCATTATTGGTTTAACTCTTTCCTCTATTCTTTGTTTGCTCCTATCAATTCCTTTGGTCCTAAGACTTTCATAGCTGGGAAGAACATACGAGGGACCAAAATGGCCAATCTTTTTTAACATATCATGAAATAATGAACTTCTGATAGTGTTGAAAGAGATATTACAACCAATGAAAAAATCATAAACTGCATCATCTACCTCATTTCGCTCCAATGGCTTCCAAGCTTTCTCCAATGTTTGTTGTGTTGGATCAACGTCTGGTAAAGTAGGTTCTCTTTGTGATCCATATGGCATAGAAGATGTTGTAGATGCCACAAATGGTAAGAAAGAGCTTGGTGTTGAATTAATAACATTTTCTCTTCCCATGAGTGTATCTTGTGTTCTTTTTTTTCTTGCTTCTTGGACTACCTTTCCTTGCTTATGAGCATTGACTTATTCACTTAAACTTTTATTCACATCTTCATCAATTTTAGTACATGCTACCACTCCTCCACCAGTTCCACCCACAATGCCAAGCAAATGATGTCTTGCTCGAGTCACTGATGTCCCACAAGTATTATTGCAGAACTTGCAATAAATTTTTCCATCATTTTTTCTTTCAAGATATTTCCATTCAGGAAGTTTTGATCTAGGTGCCATCAATTTCCTTTAGAGGGTCTCCAAGTATCATGTTCGCAAGAAAAAAAGTCATTCAAATTCATTGAACTATATTTGTACATATTTTGAAAAACAAAAAATTTCAAACTATAGAGAATACAAAAGAGACAACGCATAGAAGCCTACTTATGAGATTACTTATAATTGAATTAAAAACATGGCACTCTATGTGAAACTAAAACACAACAATTCCTAGAAATCTAGTAGAAAATTGCAAATATGGCCAGGAAAAATTTCAAAACAATTACTAGAGTGATAATTGGATAGATACAAGGAAATTAATATTCACATGTCTATTAACAACAAAGACAAAATATTTGATCACAAATAACAAATAATAGTTTTCATTTAATTTCAATTTGTTGTCCTATCTTATCCAAATTTATTACACAATATGTAGCATTGCCCAACCTTTCTGGTTGACTAAGGGAAATGAGCCCCTCTATTTGAATTCCACACCAGTGATCCTTGTTTTGCAATGGAATGCAATCCAGTATCCTTGTTTTGCAATGGAATGCAATCCAGGTAATCACTATACTCCAATATCATAAAAAAAATTATGAGAATAAAAACAAAAATGTGATTTAAATATATTTGCATTTTTTAATATAAAACTTACAATTCGCTATATTCCAAAAGTGTTTGGTACATGCATTGATCCAAAATTCTTTGTTGAAAGAGAACAAATTCTTAATTCTAACTCTGTTTTGCTACTAATTTGACCAAGAATTCTTTATGGAAGGGAATAAGTTTTTAATTATAATTTCTAAGTATACTTTTCTACTACATTAAGACATAATTCCATGTTAATTCTCATTACTTGTAGAAGGTTTCCAAAAAAACAAGATTAGTTGGTAAACTAGTTTTATTGCAATTTTAAAAAAATAGAACTTACCTTCTCTGTCATAATTTAAATTTAATATGAAAAAAAAAATACATGTGCAAACTTATAATTTTCTACCAAACTTTAATGTAAAATTGAACATGTAAATTTAGTTTATTGTTTTTTATATAAAACATGTAGCATGCAAATTTCTTAAGCATACCAATCTTACTATACCATTTGTAACTACATAAATTTTTACATGTTATTTATTATTTTATTATTTTATATATAAAATTTAAAATGTAAATTTACTTTCTATTCTATTCTATTCACAAGTGCAACTTTATCTTTATTACTATTTTATAGCTTTTTCATGTAAATTTAATTATTATTTTAAGCGAAACTTATCTTTATTATCATTTATTTTATTCACAAGTGCACAATTATCTTAGGTAACTGCAATTTCTGATTTTATATTTTTTTTGTAATATAGAAGTTGCCATTTTTCTATACTTTTGTATAGTTATGGATTTGCAACTAAGCTTTCCCATTTTATACTTTTTATATGTATTTTTTAATATTGGATTTATTATTTTACTATTTTTCATTAGAGTTATCCATTTTAAACTGAAATTTGCCATTTTATATTTTTTTGTAATATAGAAGTTACTGTTTTTCTATTTCTTTTATTCACAAGTGCAAACTTATCTTCATAATTTTTTGTAATATAGAAGTTGTCGTTTTTCTATGCTTTTGTATATGAGTTATGCATTTGCAAGTGCAACTAAGGTTTCCATTTTCTATTTTTTATTGTTTTTTAATATTGGATTTATCTTTTTTGTTTTTTTCTATTTTTTCATAAGCCTTATCCATTGTAAACTCAATTTTGCCATTTTATAATTTTTTGTAATATAGAAGTTACTGTTTTTCTATTTTTTTTGTATAAAAGTTGTGGATTTGAAAGTTTACCATTTTATATCTTTTATAATTTTTTCTAATATTAATTTTTCATTTTTCATTTTTTTTTAGGAGTTATCCATTTAACACTTAAATTTGTCATTTTATAATTTTTTCCAATATAGAAGTAATGGTTTTTGTTTTTTATAAGAGTTACCAATTTGCAAAGAACTTACTATTTTATAATTATTTTTAAGATAGATGTTATCCTTGTTTTTTTGCAATTTGCCATTATATGGAAATTACTAATTAGTTATCTATTTAACACTAAAATTTCTCCATTTATAATTTTTTTCAAATATAGAAATTAGGTTTTTTGTTTTATATAAAAGAGGTACCAATTTGCAACCAGTTTATTATTTCATAATCTTTATTAAGATAGAAGTTATATTTTTTTTAGTTGCAATTATATAGAAATTACTAACTCACCTCTCATTTAAAATAATTGAGTCACATGATGCCTCTATGTATAGGAGCTATTTATGTTATTTAATGTCAATGGCAATATTGATTCATTTTTAAGAAAATTAATTATTCAATAAAAAATTTACATTTTAGTATCAGCAATTTGTTTTGGATTATACCATATTATGTCCTAGAACAATTTGTAAATAATATATAATAAAATACCGAAGTCAAACTAAGATTAAAATAATCAATTTTCGAACTAAATTGTTAACAATATTTAGCATTTTATAGAAAAATTTAATAGAAATTGTCGTTTTGGTAATATAAAAATTATTGTTTTTTATTTTGTTTTTTATAAAAATTATTGTTTATATTTTTCACAGTTTTCTCCTTAATCAACTTAATCCTGTTATAAAAAAAGTACCCGTATAAAAATATTATAAAAACTAAAAAAAAAATAGGATTAAAGATTGCTGCATTATTTTTCAATTGTCAAATTTCCACAGGTAAAACTCGATTTACCTACTCTATTACTAGCGATTTGTCAACATTAGATCCATGGTTACACAGAGCTTCATTGTTCTATACATTGTACAGCATAGTGGCAACACAGTGGACGCTCGACATTACTGATAAAAAGTTTGACCAAAAACATTCAACGCTGCCCCGTACCGTACCGAATTGGAAAATGAGGAATTATTCGTCGTACCGAACCGAATCAACGAATTTCCGAATTTTTTTTGCCGATACGGCCGAACTTGGTAACCATGGTTTGGAACAGTCGTTGACCTAAGTAAAAATATTAGGGCAGTAAAGTAGGGACATGCAAAGTGTGATGTGTTCGGTTGTCATTGCATAAAACATAAAACTTTTGGAAAACTTCTGTAAGGTTGAATCGAATTTGAATTGAATTTCATATAGCAAGCTTATGCATTTGGCAATTTATTTTTTGGAAAAATTTTAAAATTCGTTGAGAAGTGAATCAATTAGAAATGCATTTAAATATGACAACGAGACAAGAAATCGCAGACCCTATGGAAACAAATGATTTAGGACAAGTGAAAATTGTTTCAACCACCAAAGCTGGAAAGTGGGTTTGGCTCAATGCGAAACAGTGTTGAGGCATTTTAAAACGAAGACTGGTCCGTCTAAAATGGGAGCAGACAAGGAAAAAATTGTCTCAAGGGGAAAGTATTCGGGCCTTTCAGAGTAAACATTCAAACAAGTCCCTTCTGCACACAAGTGGCAACAATCCTAGAGGAAAAGTCATTGATACTTCTGCCCTCTGTAGTCCCACATCCACCCTTTCACCTAGTCATCTGATCTCTATGTGAAAGAATTGTTAAATGCAAAACAAAGGTTGGAGGTTTTAGAAGCTAAAGAGCATAAAATAGATCATAAAATTCATATAATAACCATTGAAAACAAAGCTTTAGCAGAAAGCAATAAAGTTTTCAAAGAACAAGCGTCATTTCTACAAGAAGCTCTCCTGATAGGGAAGACCAAATGGCAACACATGAAGGCAGAGGTGCAAAACATAAAGAATTCTATAGTGGAAAGTACAAAGGTGGTGAATGCAAAACCATCCCAAGATAAAGGAAAAGTGGTTGCCCAAATAGACAACCATGAAGAGAAAGCAAGAGAAAATAGGAAAGGAGATTCCACAAAAGTTTCCAAAACTTTGGCTCAAGTTATTAGTAATTCTGACAATAGGAAAGAGAAACAAGCATTCGAGTTGACAACCTGCAAGATAGAGAAAGCAAGGAAATACAAAATAGAGCAACAAACATAATTATTAAAGGGGTGAAAGACTATGGGAAAAATGAATGTACTCTTGACCTTGCAAGGGACTTCTTGAAAGACAAATTGTTATGGCAAAGACAAATATGCCAAGCATGAAGGGTCGGTAAGATTAACAGTGAGAGAGTAAGGCCCATAAAAGTCATCATGCCTAGTTTGCATGGTAAACATATCATTGTAAACAAGAAGCATCTTTTGAGGGGTTCTCATTTTTTCTAGGAGAAGATTTAACTGTAAGACGACAAGAGGAAAGAAGGGAGGAAATGTCAAAGGTTAGGGCAGCAAAATATAAAGGCAAGAGAGCATGGATTTATAAAAGTAAAGTTGTGAAAGCGTGATTTGGACCTCCTTTCAAAACAGAGCAGTAAAATGGTAATAAAGAAAATGCAACAAACTCTTCAACGGAAAATCAAGAATCTAGGTCAGTGTGGGAAAGCAAGGGAAAAGACTCAATTGTGAGTCTTGCATGTCAAAATAAATAGCAATCAAGTCATGCTCAAGTTTCCTTAAGATTAGTTTGTTGGAACTGCAGAGATTACCCATGGAGACGAGGACCTCGGTTAGGGCCTACTGTGGAAGATAGAAACATAATTTGCCTCATAGAAACACATGAGCATGAAGGGTGGAAAACACCTTTGTTTGAAGAATACTAAAAGATGGCAGTGTGGAACAAGGCAATAGGGAATGGCAAAGGACATGGGGGCATCATGGTATTAGTGAGGGAAAAAGAAGGTTGTCTTATTCAATTAGAAAAAGAAGAAACATAAGCAATTCATTTGGTTTAAAATATCACAAAATGGAAATCACAGCGAAATTGCAGCGTGCTATTTTGTGTTGCAAGCTTAAAAATTCTACAAAAATAGAGGGCTTGACCACAAAGGTCCATTTGCAACCTTAAAAGCAGATATTACAACATATTCTCAGCTAGGTGAAGTCCTTATAGTGGGTGATTTCAATGCTAGGACTGCAAGTGAACAAGCTAACATTCTTTATTGTAAGGAAGATTGCAACCCTATTTGGATTACAAAAGAGAGTAATCATCAGTGGAAAAGAATTTCAGAGGACAAGGATTGCAATCTCTTTGGTGAACAATTGCTTACTCTATGTGGGGCCTTCGATTTAGTCATTTGTAATGGTTTGACTAGATAGGCAAAGTCTGATAATTTCACTTGCAGTACTTACAATGGAGTAAGTGTAGTAGATTATGTAATCTGCTCGCATGGTTTGTGTGAGAAAATGAGGGAAGTTTTGATTGGAGATCAATTTTGGGACTCGAAATCAGATCACAGACCAATTTATTTAAATTTCTCTTGGACTGGAAAGAAGCAATTAAAGTCAAAAACTCAGTGTTCAACCAAATTTCCCAAAAGACAAAATTCTTTTGATTCCAGAAAATTGTAATACCTTCAAAACGACGCTAGAGAGGCTCTTAGAGAAGGAGAAAATACCAATTCACAACCTCAATAGCCACGGATTAACACATATAATTCAAAGTGCACTTGCAAAGTGCAAAAGAGCAAAAATTAAGAACTCTGAAGCAAATTTCTTTCCAGTTAATGCTTGGTTTGACAAGGAATTCAAAAAGGTAAGAAGAATGTGGAAAGAGTCAAATAAGGATAACATAAAGCTCAAAGCTTACAAGCAAATATTAAGAAAGAAAAAGGTCAATTTCATGGTTTCAAGGAGAGAAAAACTAATCTTAGGAAAAATAATCTCAAATTATTTTGGAAGGAGCTCCAACCGAGAAAGATGCAAACTGAAAATAGTGTTACAACTTCTGATTGGTTTGACTATGCAAGACAATTCTATGAGCAGGATCCCGAAGTTAAACCGACCCCCCCTCACCCGGTTAACACTGATATTGAACTCTTCACAGTGCAAGAGGTAGAGATGGGTATCAAGAAGTTGGGTGTTGGAAAAACAAACGACTTAGTTAAACTCCAAGCGGAGCATCTAAAGTGGGGCTCAAAGATTCTTGCTCCTCACATTACGAAAAATTTCAACAACATCATACAACAAGGGTTCCCCACAGATTGGACAACTAGTCTGTGAATACCTCTTTTCAAGAGTGATGACGTCAATAATCCCTCCAATTAAAGGACTATAATGATAAACCCCTTGTTTGCAAAGTTATTTGGAAGCATGCTAGAAAATAAAATCAGCGAGTGGGCACAAGAAAGAGATAAGCATGCTAAAGGGCACACAGGTTTTAGACCTAAACATTCCACAGTTGAATATTATATAACTTCAGGCACATCATTGAAAAAGTTTGGGAGAAAAAGAAATAAGTTTTTTGTTGCTTTGTTGATTTCAGAAAAGCGTTTGACACGGTTCCTAGGGATAAGTTTTTGACACATAATGGAGGAACTTGGGGTTCCTAAATATTTGAGAGCAGGCATCTCTGAAAGTTTTAGACGCAATATCGGGGTCAAACAAGGTTGTCCATTGTCTCCTACCCTTTTTGTTCTATATATCGACAAACTTGAGGAGTGGATAAATTCGCAAGGGGGAAAGTATCCATTTGGGCGAGTTTGTTAAAAGGCTTCTTTTGTGTACAGATGACCTTATTCCCATTGCTATTGGTTTGCAAGAGCACTTAATATCCCTTGAGAATTTTCGTAGAAGGGTGGGGATGCAAGTCAATATTAACAAGACAAAAGTAGTGATTTTCTCTAAAAATAGAAAACATAACCAACATAAGTTATACTTTGAAGGCAACATTCTGGAAGAAGTTGCGATTACAAATACCTTGGAATTGACTTCAACAAAAATCTAAGCTGGGATGGTTGTAGAAAGAAAAGAACTTTGATGGGTTGGAAAACATTTTATGCTTTTCAAAATATGTGTAAAGAGGTAGAGTTATGGGAGTGGAAAACCACTCAAACTCTTTTTGGGCTTTTAGTGATTCTGGTGTTTCTCTATGGTTGTGAACTGTGGGCCAACAGTACATCTGACATGCAATGGAAACAAATTGAGAAAATTCAAAAGCATTTGATTACCAACAAATTCAAAATTAAAGTGCAATTCCTTATGCTATCTTGTTAAGTGAAACAGGGGTTGCTCCTATTGAAGCAATTGTTATGGTGCGAGTCATGGGGTATTTAAAAAAAATTGAGCAAATGGAAGAGGGTAGATGGTCTAAGGTTGTCTTCAATGACATATTGTACAAAAAAAGAAGACTTGGATGCAGCAAAATAACAAATGGTTTAGTAAATGGGGTATTTGTTTGAACACATGTCCCATAAACAATAAAGAGATAAAAGCTATTGTTATGGATAAGTTCCACAAGTGTACTTGGGATAAAGAGCTAGGGAGAAAGAAAAAATATTATATTTAAGTGTTTAATCCCACCCATAATCGTCAACAAAAAGCATACATAAAAGCCAATATTTTCTGGAGAGCTAAAATTCTTATTGCTCAGTGAAGGACTAATTCTCATCAACTTCATTGTGAAACAGGGCGCCGAGAAAGGCCAAAAGAAGTGTGGGAGGAAATAGTATGTATTTTTTGTTCTTCTAGAAAAGTGAAAACAGAAAAGCATATCATTTTAAAATGGGAGTCCTTCAATGACAACAAGGAAAGTTATGGAGATATTCTGGCAGCTAGCTCTTGGGATAATCTATTTAGCGAGAGATTTGTCAAGAAGCTAGGAGCATTATTGTAAGGCTTCACAAGAAAAGAGTCAAATACACTAACTAGATGAAAAAGCAATATATCCCATAAGCTATCTTTAGCCTCGTAGACATTAAAATATTTTCTTTCTTTCTATATATATATATATATTATATATAAATAAAAAATACAAAAAAGTTATAGATTTAACTACTTTATTCCTATCTTCACAAAGAAAATATGATTCAACGTTATAGATTTAAATACTTCTCTCTTATTTCTATCCAACAAAGAAAATATAATTCATCTTAATATAAATACTTCTTTCTCTTATTTCTATCCCAACAAAGAAAATATAATTCATCTTAATATATTCCACGCTTATTTTCATACTTCTGTTAATATGATATTTTCCCAGATAAAAGTTTCAAAACCAAAGTTGAAAGTCTCCTACGTTCCATGAAGAAAATTGAATTTAATCTGGTCAGCGAACTGAGGTCAACTATTAGCATTTTAGTTATCATATTATTTTTGTCATAATTCCACAATCACTAATCCCTCGACTACTATTAACATTTTAGTATGATATCATTTTTATATGTGATAATTCCAGTCATTAATCCCTCGACTACTTTCTGGCATTTTAGCATTATACTGTATTTTTGTATGTGACAATTCCGCGACGACTAATCTCTCGACCACTTTTTGGTGACTACCAGCCAGTAACCATTAGACAAATTGAAATGAAATTTGCATGATACCACGCAAAATTTGTAAATTGAATAACAGGACTATAAACTCAATCCATGCACTTGCTTATTGAACTTCAAATCTCTGTCTAGAGCTTGTTTTTACTATATTTACAAAACAAAATAATGTTGCGTATTAAAGGAAGCCTCTTTGAAAGGCACGTAATGTGGCCAAAGAATATTTCAAATTAGATTGTGGAGTTTCTTAACACAATTCAGCATGTGTAAAACTATGTCCTTGTATTCAAGGCAATAATATCTCCCGTTATGGTGAGGCCAGAAACATATAAGATTTGAGCACCATGCTACCTAATGTTTTATTAAATAACAGATAATAGAGTACATAATGTTACATCTTCATCCTTCAAGTTGTGCAATGATGCTTGCAAAAACCCTGAATCCTTGTTGAAAATCAGACAACAGACAATACTCGTTTTTTGCATGGTATGTAGCCATGATCCCTGCAAAAAAACAATTATTTTTAAGTAGAATTTTGAGCATACATTTCATTCTAAGTAGAACATAAGCTGACAACTCAGATGTGGAAAATATTTCAACATAGCAGATTCTTCAGATATCATTCATAATGGGCATAGAGAATATACCATAGCCTGTTGTTTGAACATCAAAACCTTCATCCTGCATCATGCCAAAAAAAAGTGAGGACTAGAGCTGTAAAAGGCATTGACTGTTCCCCATTTAACTAGAGACTAGAGATTCGAGGAACATATAAAAATGCATAAATTATATAGAACTTAATCAACAAAAAATAGTAACAAAAGAAAAATTTATGGACTGGAACTCAAAAAAACTGACAGCTGTACAATCTCTACCAGTTGATTTTCTGTACAATCTCTACCAGTTGATTTTCTTGACCTCTCATACAGGTATGGCAAACCTTACACAACGAAGAAATATTCTTGCATCCTACCACTGTAAGCTTGTTTTAATGACACGCAATAAACACGCTGCCAATTAAAGCATAATATCTGGTGCCAGTGACATTCCGAATTAATGTGGGAAACGCAGATCACAGCTGGTGATATCGGCCATGGTTAAGAGATGGAGGAGATAGTAGTAGCGATGTAATAACATTTACTCTTTTACAAAAGAGACATGTGTCTTAAGAGAATCGTTTCTGATTTATTGGAGTTCTCATAAACCTCCCCAAGCAAGTTGCTTGGGAAAATCGATTGCAAGGATGTACAACAAAATGATTGAAGATTACATTTAGAAACATGCAATGAACAACCATCAGACAATGTGCGAGTCTGAAGAGAAATGTGTATGATAGAAACATGCAATGAACAACCATCAGACAATGTGCGAGTCTGAAGAGAAATGTGTACGTAAGGAAGGCATAAGGTTTATTATGCATGTTACTAGTCTCATGTCTACGAGTCTCATAACCGAGGACTTTAGCTATTCTTTTAGGTCTTGGTCATCTCCTCTAGGACTTGGCCTAGTAATCATTCTCATCAATCACAGAAAAGTATCTTAGAAACAAGTTTCAGATAGTACTAAGGGTATAGATATCTCCTTGACATACTTTTGGATAGATGCTACAAATCTCGGACTTTGTCTCAATTCCGAATATGAACCATAGACTAAGATCTCAGACTCTCATCTTTCATATCACAGAGCTCGGATAAATGAACCTTAGAATTTGTTCAAATATACTTGTACATTTCACAGAAGATGGATTATGTAGTAACTCTCTTGGGCTTCTTGAATAACACCTTTCTCGGTCTATTTGCATGGTAGGCTTCTTCCAGATTTAGGGCTTCTTCAAGTCTTCTTCTTTGCTATACTTCACAGGATTCCAGAGAAATATACTACTCAGTTTCAGATTACTTTACAAATGCTTCCATGAAATATCACCACAGTAAATTCTGATATCTCAAAATTCCGATTTCATATGACATAGAACTTGTTTGTCATAGAGATTCAAACTGACCATAATAAGTTTTTTCTTGAATTCAAACTCCAAACAGGAAAATAGATCTTGGACTTACAGACCTTAATAAGGATTGGGTTTTCACGGATGCTTGAGTGATGATTGCTACAGAGATTGTGTGATTGCTTACAAGAATGCCAACAAAATGTGATCTTCAAACTGCCTTTGTTCACCTTAGCTCTGATACCATGTTGAGAAATCAATAGGCATGAAGATTAGGTAGATTTCTCTTACTAGATAATTACTTGTGAAAGGTTGTTGGCTTCTTATTTAATTTATTATGTTCTTCTTCATCAAGCAATTACCAAAAATACAAAACATGAAAATCACAAGAGACAAACAACACAAGAATTTAGGCTCCAAGGCAGGGAAAAACCCCACAAGTGGGAAAACCAAAGAAAATCCTCTTCTTATAGAATCAGATCAAAGTGAGATATCCAAGACCCAAGACCCAAGACCAACACTGTCACAATGAACCCAAGTCAACCCTCCTCCAAGTCTTCTTCACCAAGTCAAAGTCAACAAAGGCAATGCTGGTCAAATCTCTGCATTTTGGTCATCCCCTGAACATTTGGCTCCTGAAATCTCAGCCCAGTAACAGCCTCTGAAAAATTGTAGGAACTTCGCATGTGTGGGCATAATTAAGGCAAACATAGTTCGCTTTCTCTTTCTCTCTCTTAATTTCCTCCTTCCTTTTTACTTCGTTGGTCTCTTCTTTTTCTTGGCACAAAATTTAATATCACAGATCTGAATGTCTTCTTCCACAGAGAATCCAAATTCAAATGCCAAAATGTGGAGCACAGGTGCCAATATATAGTTGTTCGACCATATGAAGAGACAACTTGTGGGCTGGCCAACTTGTCCACTGGAGGGCTGACTTGGTCTTGTGAAGACACTTTGACTCAAAAAATTATTTTCTTCTCTTTCAAAAAACTCCAAATGGGACTTTGACTCGATGACTCAGTAAATTTTCTTTTTGACCCAAACGATCCGATCAGCATGAAGAATATGCTTTGACTAGAAAAATAATAATAATAAAAATTTCATTTTTCTTCTTTTTGCTTTACATGAAATACATTTTGATACAAGTACAATGATAATTGTGAAGATCAAACCAAGTTACATTTCCAACATACGAGACTAATGAATGATGTACTACAATGTATTTATTTTATGTTATACCAGCTGTGATCTGCGTTAGATACATTAATTTATAATCAATGTATTTCATTATAATCAATGTATTTATTTTATGTTGTAGATGGTTTAGATATTAAAAAATTTGAAAAAAAAAAATGAAAAAAAATGAATATTTTTGTACCAAACGATTTGTTCCGATTTTTTCCCGATTTTTCCTATTTTTTCCGATTCGTTCCCCGCGCCGATTTAATCCCGATCACGAGTTTCACAACATTGCTACAACCTTATCTGAATCATTTTGTTATAGTTTATTTGGATGATATATTGGTTTACAATGCTACCTAGGAGGAGCGTATCTCACACTTGATGCACGTGCTACAGACTTTAAAGAAGCACCAACTTTTAGAAAATCTCAAGGAATGTGAATTTGCCCAGCAGTATGTGATGTATTTAGGCTATGTGATTGGTGGAGGGGAGCTTAAGATAGATCCTGCAAAAATGAAGACCATCATGAAGTGGTTGGTGCAAACAAATGTCTCTGAAGTTAGGAGTTTCTTCGGGGTAGCCCAATACATGCGAAAGTTCATAGCTTCATTTTCAGCAACAGCTGCACCACGTCACACCATAATAATGAGTGGCAAGAGTTTCCAGTGGGAAAGGAGTTAGTAGAATGCCTTTGAAGAGTTGAAAAAGAAAATCATTCAAGCACCAACTCTCAGCTTACCAAACTTGTAGAAGGCCTCTGGAGTGGAAACAAACACAAGTGGGTATGCCATGGGAGATATCTTGATGCAAGGAGAAAGGAATGTATGCTTTCATTTTTGTTGAAAATTTGGCAGCTCAAGGATGAATTTCTAAAAATAGAAAGTCTAAAAATAGAATTTCTAAAAATAGAAAATCTCAAGTATGACTTTCCAAAAATAGTAAATCACCTTGCATCAATTAGTAATCAAGTATTGTTGATGAAAAATCCCTTTTGATCATCAATCAATCCTAAGAGTTCAATTTCGACTTAATTATCAATATTATCATTATTATTATTATTATAAAAAAATTCAAGTCACTCAATCATGGTTTTCAATAATGTTCTCTTACATTCTCATTAATGCTCTTACACTTTTTTACACTCAATAAAAGCTCGTCATAAAAGATTCCTCTTACACTCTTATGCTCTCATTAAAACATGTCATGAAAGATACCTCTTACACCTCTTTAATGCATATGTTACACTCTCCTTAATGGCATAAGTTACAAAGGCATGTGTAGCTTCTTAATGGCATGAGTTACATTTCCTAAATGGGCATATGTTACTCTCCCTCTTGGCATGTGAGTTACTCCTTTATCGCATGGATTCGTTGCTCCTCCTATATATATGTGTCTCATTTTTTCTCCCCTCACTACTTGTGCAATGTGAAAGAAGAATTCAAACTTGAGAAAGAGTTGGAGAGAGTTGAAGAAGATTATGAGAGAAAGACTTGGAGAGTAAGAGCATAACCTAGTGAACCAAGGTTGATTCAGTGTTTCAGTGTTTCAATGTTGATTCAGTTGAAGTGAAGGTTGATTTAACGTGTGTATCTGCTGCTGCTACCAGTGATCTTTATGCTACAATTTGTCCAGATTTGGGTGAACTTACTCATTCTCTTGATCTCTCATTGTACTCTATATCTCTGCTGAACAATTGATTTCTAATAGAAGAAAAATCTGGTTGGGTTTTCCCCTTGTGGCTTTTGCCCTAGTCATTGCACCTAAATTTTTTGTGTCTCATTGTATTCTTGGTTGCCTTCTATTGTGCATGTGATTTATATTCTATCTACAATTGCTTATCTAATATTGCAACATAAAAAAGTTCTCTAATAAGTGATTGTTACAACATAGAATATCATAATTTAAACATGGTATCAGAGCTTTGGTGAAGACGTGTTGTTCTAGCCCATTTTTTGTTGAAATATCTCTTGTTGTCCACTCTATTTGCAACCCATTTTCTGTTAAACCATCTCTTATTGTCCACTCTATTTATAGCCCATTTTCTGTTGAGACATTAAGTGTTGTCCACTCTATTTGCAGCCCATCTTCTGCTGAAATGTCACTCATTGTTCCCTCTACTCGCTGCTCATTTTCTATTGAAATATCTCCTCTTTTGCCGCTGAAATATCTCATATAGTACTAAAATAACTTTTGTTGTCCCTTTCTATTTACTGCTGAAATTTTGCTGCCAAAATTTCACTGCTACAGTTATTCCATGATTTCAAGGACCTGAAAATATGACAGTAATTTTGCATATAGTAATTAAGGTGTTGCATGTGTTTAATAGTTGTCGTTTCGGTACTTGTTGATGCATGCAAAAGTAGAGTAGTTTTACTTCTGTTTATGCATATGCAAGAAAGTGTTGTCTTGAAAATAAATATTATGCATAGAAGGTTATGAAAGAATAACTGATAGAAATTGAACGTTGAAGATAAGGGGGTTTTGATTCTCTCACATTATATGAGAAAAGATCATAATCTTATGGGTTTTGTAATTTTGATATTAGAGTTATTGACAATAGTGATTGTAGAAAAGAATCATGACTTTTGTAAAGAATGGAATGACAGTTTTCTAAACTAGCCTCTTCTACAGCAATCAAAGATGGATTATAACTAATATCATTGCA
Source organism: Pinus taeda (assembly GCA_000404065.3). Classification (NCBI taxonomy): domain Eukaryota; kingdom Viridiplantae; phylum Streptophyta; class Pinopsida; order Pinales; family Pinaceae; genus Pinus; species Pinus taeda. The sequence goes on along the minus strand of APFE030042565.1, from coordinate 209,823 downwards.
GACAATGAAGTCAATATGTATAATTATTATTACATGTTTTCACTCTAGGATCAAGATTTGAAGATCTTTATAAAATCAATGGAAGACTGTAAAGTTTTGTAGATGTTCTATGCTAAGAGCAATTTCACTTTTCTCACAGCAATCATACAAGAAGTTAAGCAAAATGCAGATAGAACATATAAGCAGATCTTACAGAAGACAAATCAGAAACAGGAAAAATGTGAGTGTTCGTTTCGGCGGTCAACAGGATGCTTCAACCAGCAAAGTCTCCTTTGGTCAGCCAGCCCAACATGTGTCACTACAACCCTCCAACCAGTAGATGAGTCAACCCAAGTCAATTCTACAAAAGTCAACGCTGTCCTGAAAAGTCAACGCAGGGGCAGCAAGCTAAAAGTCAACGCAGCAGCAAAACGGTCAACCCTTTGACCTCGATTTTTTGTGCCAGGTAGTACGGCCCTTCAAAAATCGAACCTTCCACCAATTTTCAGCTTGATTGGACCAAGCGTTG
>APFE030042565.1:66328-207786 GCA_000404065.3 Pinus taeda | reverse complement strand
TTAGCCGACCCGAAGTCAGCGTCATAGTATGTACAACTCCTACCACTAGTCCCAGACCAGTATCATTGATCCCAAATCAAGTGGTTGGACCATGCCATCCTAGATAGAGAGTATGGCAATCTCTGATGCGTCCATCAGTCTTTGCTAATAGTCTCTAGCTTTTCCACACCTCATTGGCCAAATGAGTGGTACTTCCCATGAGCCCTGAGCTCAATGGGTAGGATGAATACGGGGCACAGATAAATGAGTGGCGAACCAGCTCAATAATCACAAGGGTGGGGCAGAAGCATTATGAGTGCTTATAGCTCCGAGAAGCTATCCCTAAAGCCCCCCAGAGCTCCCAGAGCTCATCGTCCAACAAGACCCACATCATAGGGTCTTTCCACGACACCAAGACTCTCACGGAAGGTTAGGAACTTGACCTTCCCCAGGGGCTTAGTGAGAATATCCGCGACCTGCTCATCAGTTCCTATATGATCGAGCCTTACGGCGCCTCGCTGTACCATATCCCGGATAAAGTGGTACCTGATATCAATATGCTTGGATCAGTCGTGGAACACAGGATTCTCAGTCATACGAATCCCACTCTGATTATCACAGAGTATCACAGTGGTATCTAGCACATGTTGGAATAGCTCACTAAAGAGCTCCCTCAACCAAATTGCTTCACAATAGGCCATACTAGCAGCAATGTATTTGGCCTCCGTGGTGCTGAAAGCCACCGACTTCTGCTTCGTGCTCATCCATGAGATCGAAGCAGAACCAAGATTGAAACAGCATCCAGATGTGCTCTTACGATCCACCACACTGCCAGCCCAATCGGCATTAGTATATCCACGGAGTATCACACTTCCGGCAGTGTATCTCAGCCCATGGTTTATCGTGCCCCGAAGATATCTCAAAAGATTCTTGGCACCAACCCAGTGAAAATGATGAGGCTCAACCATCTGTTGACTCAAAGTATTCACTGCAAAACATATGTTCGGACGGGTGTTCACTAAGAACATCAAAGCTCCTATGAGTTGATGATACTCAGTAGGATTGGCCAAGATAGGCCCTGCAGCGCTGCCACTCAACTTCTTAAAGTTGAGTTCCATTTGTGTCGACACGGACTTACAGTCCACCATCCCAAATATTTCTAGAAGCTTCACAATATATTTTCCTTGAGAAAGGAAAATCTCTCCAGTTCTCTGCCAGACCTCCAGGCCTAGGAAATAGTGCATCAGTCCTAGGTCTTTCATCTCGAACTCAGCAGCAAGCTCCCTCTTACATTGATGAATGAGAGGTTCATCACCTGTCAGGAAGAGGTCGTCCACATACAGCACTAGAATGAGAGGCTTTCCTTCCACAACCTTGAAGTAAAGGTTTGGATCAGCATTGCTTCGAGTGAAGCCCAGCTTCATCAAGTAACTATCCATCCTCTCATACCAAGCTCTGGGTGCTTGCTTTAACCCATAGAGGGCTTTCTTCAACCTGCAGACATAAGTGTCTCGATCTTGAACTTCAAATCCCAGAGGTTGTTCTACATACACCTCTTCCTTTATTGCACCATGCAGAAAAGCGGTCTTGACATCCATCTGATGAAGACTCCATCCTTGCGTAGCAACAAGGGCTATGATGGATCGGATGGTGGTATATCGTGCCACAGGTGCAAAATATCGTCATAGTCAATTCCTTCCTTTTGAGAGGAGCCACGGGCAACAAATCTTGCCTTAAACTTTTCAGCACTCCCATCAGATCCATGTTTAATCTTGTAGAGCCATTTAGCGGTGACAACAGATTTGTCCTTCGGTCTCAGGACCACATCCCAGACATCATTCTTCATAATAGCCTCATATTCTTCATGCATAGCATCCTTCCAGACTTGATGCTTGATGGCTTCCTCAAAAGAACCAGGTTCAGATTGTACAATAGTACTCATGGCAGCTAGATACCCTTGGTATCTACACGGCTTCTTGCTTTCTCGGAATGTCCCCCTTGGGGCAGCATGACCCTCAGCATCATCGAGGGTGTCCCTGAGCCATGATGGCCTCTTTCCTAGAGAAGGGGAAGGATCAATAGGGTCCATTGGCCCTTCAACATCAGGCATAGTCTCATCCTGGGGTTCTTCTAGATTTCCAGGTCTTTCTTCATGATTTTCTTCAGATCTAGGAAGATCTACTACTTTCTTCAGGGAAGCATCTTCGTCAAAAGTGACATCATGGCTTATCTCTACTTCCCTTTGACCAGGTACATAGACTCTATATGCCTTAGAAGTCTCACTGTAGCCCACAAACATTCCTTTCTTCCCAGTAGCATCCAGCTTACTTCTCTTTTCTTTCGGCACATGAAAATAGACAGGACATCCAAAAATTCTAAAATGTGAGACATCAGGTTTCTTACCAGAGAAAACCTCTTCGGGAGTTTTGGAGTCCAAAGCAGAATGAGGGCATCGGTTTTGAATGTACACAGCAGTATTTGCAGCTTCTCCCCACAGAAACTTTGCTAGACCCTGGTCACATAGCATGGCATGGGCAGCTTCCACAATAGTCCTATTCTTGCGTTCAGCAACACCATTCTGCTCAGGAGTATATGCAGTGGTAGTCTCCCTCTTAATGCCAGCTTCTCTGCAAAAGTCTTTGAACTCAATTGACTCATATTCAGTGCCATTGTCAGTCCTCAAAATCTTGATCTTCTTTCCGGTCATATTTTCCACCAAGGCTTTGAAGGTACGGAACCACATGAAAGCCTCATCCTTCTTCTTCAAGAAGTATATCCAGGTTTTGCGAGAGAAGTCATCAGTAAATGTCATATAGTAAGAACATCCCTCCAGGGATGTTACAGGTAACATACCGGAAAGATCAAAATGGACCAGTTGCAATATCTCAGATGTCTTTGTGACACTTGAGGGGAAAAGTCCCCTTGTATGTTTTCCTTCAGCATAGCCCTTACATACACCTTCATGATTATTTCCAAAATCAGGCATCCTTGTCACCACCTTCCTTGCTTTGGGAAGAGCCTTGTAATGAGGGTGTCCAAATCTTCGGTGCTATAGTTCGGTTTGACGGATAGTATCACAAGTCATAGCTCCCAACGGACTCCCTCCAACCTGGTAGAGTGTACCAACTCTAAAACCAATTGAGAAAGCTTGCTTAAAGCTCTTCTTCCACATGAGTACCTTTCCATCAGAGAAAGTTACATTGAATCCTTTGTCTTCCATGGCAGATACAGACACAAGGTTCTTCTTCAATTTGGGTACATAGAGTACATCTTGTAGACAGAGGACTTGTCCTTGAGACAAGTGGAGGGTCACAGTCCCGGTCCCTTTCACAGGATAAGTGGCATTATCCCCAAGGATAATTTCTAGATTAGTATCCCTTTCAACCATGTCAGAAAGTGCTTCCTTGAATCCGGTGATGTGTCTTGAGGCACCACTATCGATTAACCAGACATCCATAGTGTCGGGCGGAGATGCAGCTGAGAGAGCAGATACTAGAATATACTCATTTCTTTTATCAACAACATTAGACTCCTCATACCTGGTATTTCTGGTCCTTTTAGAAGGTTGATTGTTTCCACCAAAGTGAGCCTTCCTCTTTCCTTTGGATTTGTCATTTCTTCGATTTCCATTCCTTCGGTTGTTGTTGTTATCGTCACTATCGGGAGAGTCCTTCTTGAAGGGGCATTCTCTAGCATAGTGTCCAGTCCTATGGCAGGTGAAACATTTACCCTTCTTCTTTTGAGTCTTAGTCCTTCCTTTGTCCTTAGAACCACCAGAGTTCTTCTTTTGGGAATGAGCAACATAGGCAGCATTTCTTTCATTATCAAATTCCTTCATCCTTGTTTCTTCTTGCATACATCTAGACAGAAGCTCATCAAAGTTAGTAATGGTATTATTGTTGAGAATGGTAGTTGTGAATACTTACCATTCATATGGAAATCCTCCAAGTGCGGTGAGAACCATCTCACGATCAGCTATTGTCTCCCCAATAGCTAGCAGATTGTTCCTGGTTTCGGTCAACTTCATAAAGAAAGTTTGAATAGACTCGTCTCAGCCCTTCTTCATATTCTTCAACTTGTTCTTGAGGAATAGCACTTGGTTCACATTGTTTACTCGGAACATAAGTATCAGTTTGTCATACATCTCCTTGGATGTGCCTAGTTCAGATATGTAGGCAACCAGACTCTTATTTATGGATTCCCTGATCAGCAGCTTTGCTCTGATTTCTCCCTTCTTATACTTGATTCTAACAGCAGCAGAGGCATTTGATGGAGGTTCTTGAATCTTCGCTGTCACATGATCTAGGAGATCATGATCTTCCAATTTGAGATCTAATAACATCTTCCAGGCATGGAAGTCATCACTTCCAGTCAGCTTGTCATTCTCCCTGAATTCAAGCTTAGTGGAATCCATTTCCTTTGATAATGATTGCTATAGATAGAGTTTGTCTTCACCTCAGCTCTGATACCATGTAAAGTTTTGTAGATGTTCTATGCTAAGAGCAATTTCACTTTTCTCACAGCAATCATACAAGAAGTTAAGCAAAATGCAGATAGAACATATAAGAAGATCTTACAGAAGACAAATCAGAAACAGTAAAAATGTGTGTTCGTTTCGGCGGTCAACAGGATGCTTCAACCAGCAAAGTCTCCTTTGGTCAATCAGCCCAGCATGTGTCACAACAACCCTCCAACCAGTAGATGAGTCAACCCAAGTCAATTCTACAAAAGTCAACGTTGTCCTGAAAAGTCAACGCAGGGGCAGCAAGCTAAAAGTCAACGCAGCAGCAAAACGGTCAACCCTTTGACCTCGATTTTTGTGCCAACTAGTACGGCCTTCAAAAATCGAACCTTCCACCAATTTTCAGCTTGATTGGACCAAGCGTTGACCAAAGTCAACGCTGGTCAAACTTTCTGCGAAACCCTAGCAGCAGAAAACCTAGCAGCAGAAAATCCGTACGGTCTGTCCTCTTCGTCCTTCCCACGTGTGGCTAAAATTCGTCCTCCAGGTAGCTCGTACTCTCTAAGATGAGAGAGGAAGATGTGAGTTGAGTTGTGATGAAATTCTCTCCAACTTTTCCTGTATTTATATCCATCAATGAGGGTGTGTGACACATCTGTTGGGCATGTGAGCCTACATTACAAAACTGGCTGACCTTGCACATATAATTTATTAAGAATAATAAATTCAAAATATAAGTTCTGCTCATCGGATTAAGACTATTTTTATATGGATTTTACACCTCTCAGAAAGAGGAATCCAACAAAAATATTAGCCTCTTAATCTGAGCATCAGAACATGGAGTTTGGACCTAGTTGTCCAAATTTAACAAAGACCTATCCATGCATTGATTCATGGTAAGTAATCATCAAAGTAAACTATGACACGAAAGTTTGCTCATCTTCACTATAAAGCATTAGCTCATATGAGAAAAATGGTTCTGAAATGCCTGAGATTAGAGTGGATCATGATAGAGTTTGCCAAGTGGTGTTCAAGAAGATGCATTTCTTCTGCCAATGACATATGACTGATGGACAATGGTAACTTATAGAGGCCGGATCAAAAGGGAGTAAACAACTTCCTTCAATCCCCATTAAAAAATAAGTATTTTCAAGTCTTATGTTGTTTCTTTGTGTGACTGCTCTTGTTTAGGTTTATCTTTTTAGATCATTGGTTATTCTTCCTACATGAGTATTTGAATGATTCTTTCACTGATTTCCTGATGAGGATGCGATCAAGAAAAGCAGATTGTGAAGATCATCAAGGTGCAAAATAGTGCAGGAAGAGTAAACTCTGAAGTTGTTAACACAACTATCTATATTCAAAATAGATCTCCTCACCATGCCCTAAACAACAAGACTCCAGAGGAAGTCTTCTCTGGTGAAAAACCCATGGTTGGGCACTTGAGGATCTTTGGTTGCCCTGTCTACTTCCACGTGCCAAAAGAAAAGAGGAACAAGACGGAAGCTTCAGGTAAGAAAGTGTTGAGAAATCTATAGGCCTGCAATTAGGATGATTTCTCTTAAACTTGATAACTGCTTGTGATATCCTTTTACTTTTCTTATTTATTAGCTTCTTCTCATATTATTATGTTATTCTTATCATCAAATAGCTACCAAAACAAGAAGATCAATAATACACAAGAATACAGGATATAGTCTGCAAGCCAAAGCTCAAACCTCTCCACTTGAGAGGAAAACCCACAAATCTCGTCTCTTCTTATAGATTCTTCAAATGAAGAATGCCAAGATCTCTAGACCAAGGCCAATACCCTTCCAAGACCAAGTCCGACCTTCTTGATAATGTGCTTCCTTCTTGACCCCCAACTACGAAATTTCGACCTCCACTGCAGGTCTGAAATTTTCGGTCACTGCAACAGTTGTTGCTTCCACACATGTGAGCAAATCTAGGGCTTCCAAGGCTTCCTTTGTCCTTCGCTTGAGTTTCTCCTTCTTCTAGGGTTTGTAGGTGACCTAATACACCCTCCTTCGACCTTCTTTCTACAATTTCCTAACTTCGACCTTCCAACAACAAAATCCTAGCCTTCCTCCTTCGCACGTGAGAGAGAGCGAAAGAGAGAAATAACCCAAAACACTTGTCCTTCGCCCTTATTCCTTCTTTGCTAGCGTTCTTCTTCTCTTCCTTCGCTTGAATAGTGAGAAGATGAGTGAGTGTCCATAGGAGGTCGAGTTCCCTCCTATATATAGGCTTCCAAGGAGGACAACATGCCCTAATTGAGGCTGACTTCTTAGCTACCAGGCCAACTTGGTCTTGGAGGGTATTTTAACACTTTTAAATGCAAAAATAATTATTTTTACAAGTTATAATGTGCCAGATGGAGTCTTCTTCATATGAAAATGACTCTACTGACTTCTTGACCCTAGGACAAACACTAGAAGCACTCAATGGGTGCTTGAACTCTAAAGCTTACAGAATATATGTACTTGGACAAAGAAATACAGAGTTTAGTAGGGATGAACATTTGATGAAGATGCAGCTCTTCGAAAGGCAAGAGACGCTCCTCTTCCTCCTGCTAATGTTGATAGTCAAGAAGATGCATTTGAGATACAAGAAAATCTTGAGCTTGAAATTGATCATGTTGATGAACCCATGGATCCCATGGATCCTTTGGATCCTCCTCTATGTGATCCTCCTACTAAAAGGAGACCTCTATGGCTTTATGACACCCTTCAAGATGTTGATAAACATGTTGCTCCCAAAGAAACCTTCAGAGAAAGCAAGAAACCATGTCGGTTCCAAGGATATGTTGTAACCATGAGCAACATTATTCAAGTTGAAGTTTGAACCATGCACCTTTGAAGGAGTTGTGAAGGCTCAAGTGTGGAAAGATGCAATGGTTGAAGAATATGAGTTCATCATTCATAATGATGTATGGGAAGTGGTCCCAAGACCTAAAGGTAAATCTGTTATGTCTTTTAAATGGTTGTATAAAATTAAACATGGTGTTGATGATAGTATTGAAAAATGTAAAGTTGGAATTGTGGTTAGAGGGTTCCCTCAGAAAGAGAGAATAGACTATGATGAAATTTTTGCACCTATTGCCTTTTATACAACCATCCGATCTATTGTGGCTCTAGCTGCTAGCCAAGGATGGTCCCTTCACCAAATAGATGTGAAGACTACTTTTCTGCATGGATTCCTCAAGGAAGAAGTATTTGTGGAGCAACCACAAGGCTTTGAAGTACACGACCGGAAAACTCGTGTGTTGTAATATTCCTAACCCAGAATATTCCTCAAACCCCAGCAAAAACTCCAACCAAATATGTGCAAATGATATAATAACCCAAAAGTAATAAAATAATAGTGGAACAGCATATAATAATGTAAACCGAAAATATAAGCAGATACACTAGAAATGCAACGAGAAATGCTAAGCCAATTTATTATACTGAGCAATGAATGAGTACAAGAGGTGATTAGACAAATGGCACCTGGACTTGCACAAGGCAAGTGAAGAAATACTCTCAGAATGACAAGAATGGCCTCTCTGCATGGATGTTGTTGTTGTGCTGTTGCGGCTGCTAGAAAACAAATGATGATTTGGGGCTGCTCCCCTCCTCGAAAAAAGTTGAAACTCTGGATTCGAGCTCTACTCAAGAAACCCAGAAAAACCCAGAAAGTTTTCCTGAAATGGCCTCACACTGATCTGCATCTCAGCTGCTGGAAAATTGTCGTGCTGTTGCTGCTGCTGGAAATCGAATGGGGATTTGGGGCTGCTCCCCTCCTCAAAAAAGGCTAAAACTCTGGAATTGGACTCTACTCAAAAAACCCAGAAAAACCCACAAAGCTTTTCTAAAATGGCTGACCCCCAAAAATCAACCCCTTGGGGTTCTACGCAGTTCCTAAAAGACGCTGATGAAACTGCTGTTGAAATGCTAATGAAACTACTGCTGAAACGCTGATGAATCTACTGCTAGAATGCCAATGGAAATACCTTGCCCGAGCAGGCACTCAAAGTCCCCCGGGGCTAAGGGTGAGATCTCCGAACGGAGACACTCAATGCACTAAACAGTGCTGCAGACTCGCTAAACATCCAGCGTGCTCTAAGTCGAAATGACTATCACAAATGCTCATAACCAGAATGATTCCAAATGAGGGGGTTCCTCTCTATTTTATAGCCTCTGCCTCTCACAATCCCTAGGCTCACTTTCTCCTACGTGATCCCCTTCTTGCCATGTGTTCCTTCCCTCCTGCGCAATCCCTCCATGTGTCTGCGTGCGCCCCATTTCTGCATCCCCCTTTGGCCCCCTTGGTTCCCCCTTAAGTCACAACGTTGTGCTACCTAGGAAGTGACTTTTTATTCTAAAGTGAGTTATGTTACCTCTTCCTCACTTTTTATTTACAAATAACTATAGAAGGCAAAAATCGAACAAAATCGAATATTCCACTTAGCCATAGCTAATTAGGAATATTACATGTGTAGACTAAAGAAAGGCCTCTATGGTTTGAAGCAAGCTCCAAGAGCTCGGTATGCCATGGTTTTACTAGAAGTAATGTTGATCCAAATCTTTACTTCAAGACAGTCCAAGGTATGCCTTTGATTTTGGTATTATATGTTGATGATATATTTCTGACCGGTGATGAACCTCTTATCCTCCAATGTAAGAGGGAGTTGGTTTCTGAATTTGAAATAAAAGATCTTCATTTGATGCACTACTTTCTAGGTCTTGAAGTATGGCAGAAACCTGGTGAGATTTTCCTTTCTCAAGGAAAATGTTGTCAAGCTGCTAGAAAGATTTGGTATGACAGAATGTAAATCCATGAAAACCCCAATGGAAATGAACTTCAAGAAGTTGTGTGATGATGTTGCAGCTCCTAATTTGGAAAATCCTTCTGAGTATCGACAACTGATTGGGGCACTGATGTTCTTAGTGAACAGTAGACCGAACATATGTTTTGCGGTCAATACTCTGAGCCAATATATAATTAAACCATCTCATGTACATTGGATTGCTACAAAGCATGTGTTGAGATACTTGCATGGGACCATCAATCCTGCATTGAAATATAATGCCGGAGATGTAAGACTCCTTGGGTACTCTGATGTTGATTGGGTTGATAACTCTACTGAAAACACTGAGTTTGGTGCACATTCTTTTTTATCTAAAGCATCCGAGGTTCTTTCTAGTGACAAAAAGTGGCATTGTAATTGTTATCATGGTAAGTGGTATCCTGCCTATTGCCGACCAAACATATTTAGGGTGGTATATTAATCTCCCCTATTGTCTGTGGATATAGGGTGGTAGCCAAAGCTCCCATGTGATGATTCTTCTTCACTAGAGTGTGACATCACTGTTCCAAATGATACAGAGCAAAGATGAACAAAAATGAGCTAAGAAAGCAGAGATCTTTTGTTGCAGAAAGAAATTCCTCACTAGTTAAGAGGGAATGTTGAAAATTTGGCAGCTCGAGGATGAATTTCTAAAAATAGCAAGTCTAGAAATAGAAAGCTTAAAAAAAAAGAATTTCTAAAATTAGAAATTGTAGAAATTCTCACTGTAGATTAATCTGACTAGGCAATGTACTAAGGCAAAATACTTAATCTACTTCTACTATCAAACTTTGCAAAAGCTTAATCGATTTTGAACAAGATCAAACAGAACACATATAATAGAGAAGAAGAATCAATCACACATGAAACACAAAAGAATACTCTGGGGAAAGCCTCAGCTAAAAACCCCGCTATCTGTATTATCATACAAGTGGAAATATCTCATGATTACACAAAGCTTTAGCTCTCACAGCTATCCAGCTCTCAGTACAATCCCTCTCACTGCTCATAGACAGACTAGACAGCTCATATGTCTTTTCCTCTGTTCTCCAAGCCTCCTATTTCCTTGCGTTGTTTTCCCTGGGAATTCCTACTGTAACCTTGTGTGACACTGATCTCACACACTACTCCAACACAATATAAAACTGCGCAAATCTCAAGGAATGAATTCCTTCTGCATGCAAGAGATTTTCTTATAGGAAAATTCTTGCAACTGATAGTACATTGTCCGTGCCTTTAATCTCCACTGGGCCTTTGTCGAACTGACATGCATGAGTTATTTATGAAAGAATATTCAGTTATCTGGAGTACACTAGCTTCATGCATGCATGCATTAATTGACTGAACTCACAATCAGTTCCACAAACTATTTGGAACTAATCTAACTGGACTTAACTCAGTTAACTGAGCTAATTAATTACAACTCAAATACAACTCATCTTTATCTCCTTAATTAAGGGATAACTTCCTTAATCAAAGGGATAACTATTGCATGACTTCACAAAGACTTCATGTTTGAATTTCTCCAACTAATTAACTCGTGATGAATTAATTAATTATTTTTCAAACAGCTGGTGAGACTAAATTCAGATGTTAATTCTCAATTTTAATTCAAGGACAAATTAAAATTGGAATATATCCTGAAATGCTATCCATAGCAATGCTATTTTTAGCATTTCTATTTTTAGCATTTCTTGTTGCTATTTTCAACACTCCCTCTCAACAACAAAGGGATTATCTGCCACCTCGATCCTGTTTCTATGGAACTCGAATTTACACTTTGACAATGCCTTAGTCAAAATATCAGCATCTTGCTCCTCGGTCGAAATATACTGCAACAACATGATCCTCCTCGCCACACAGTCTCTGAGATGATGATACCGAATGTCGATATGCTTGAGCCTTGGACCTGTCATGAAATACTAGATTCTCAGAGAGTTTGATACAACTCTAATTATCACAATAGATCACAGTTGGATCCATCCTCTGATCAAGTAGTTGTCAATCCTGGTGTACCAAGCACAAGTTGCTTGCTTCAGCCCGTAGAAAGCTCTCTTGAGTCGGCACACATGCGACTCATGATCGAAGGTCTCAAAACCTTCTAGCTACTCTATGTACACTCCTTCCTCAATCTTGCCATTGAGGAAGGCAGTCTTCACATCCATTTGATGGATCTTCCAACCCATCTGTGCTGATAGTGCCAACATCGATCTGATAGATGAATACCTTGCTACAGGAGCAAAAGTATCATCATAGTCAATCCCCTCGACCTGTGAGAAACCACGGGTAACAAACCTTGCATTATGTTTCTCCACACTACCATTAGCAGCTTGCTTTACCTTGTAAATCCAATGGGAACTCACAATTGACTTGTTCTTCGGTCTTGGAACTACATCCCAAACACTGTTCCGAACTATGGAGTCATACTCCTCCACCATAGCATCAACCCAAATCGGTTGCTACACTGCTTCCTCAAAGGAAGATGGCTTGGTCTCAACACATTCCCCAACAAGGGCCATGTATCCAGTGTACCTAACAGGTGACCTCTATCTGCGTTGAGAAGATGGTTCTCCCACATTCTCTCTCGCATCCGACAACAATCTGTCAGCTTCTCTCGTGCGCTTCCGCCCATCTCTGGAAGACTTTGCTTGAGTGGATGTCTCCACTCCCGGAACCTCTACATGCGGCTGCTCCACATGAGTCTGAGGCTTCTCCTCATTAGGAGCCAAAAGTTCCTCCACAGCCTGTAGTTGGAGCTCCCTCTCAAGGGAAACTCGCATGGCCTTCTGCTCATCAAACTTAAGATCTCTACGAACCACTGTCTTCCAACTGGTAGGCAAGTACACCCGATAGTTGTGGGGTGTATCGTGTACCCCACAAGTATCCCCAACTCAGCTGTCAGCTCAAGCTTCTTCCGCGCATCCTTGGTCACATGGCAATAAACCGATGAGCCAAAGATCCTGAAGTGACCCACATCTGGTCTCTTCCCAAAGAAAGCTTCCTCTTGTGTCTTCATCCCAAGTATGCGATGTGGGCTTCTATTCTGCAAAGAGACCACTATGTTGCATGCCTCAACCCACAAATGAAGTGGTAGGCCTTGGTCATGCAGCGTCGCCCGAGCTACCCCCACAATCTTTTTGTTCTTCCTCTCGGCCACCCCATTCTATTGTGGGTTATGAGGTGTCGTCAACTCCCGTTTAATTCCTTCTGCTACACAGAAGTCCTTAAACTCTTGAGAGACATACTCTCCACCATTGTCGCTTCTTAAGGCCTTGATCTTCTTTCCTGATCCTTTCTCAACCAAAGCTTTGAAGTCACAAAACTTTGAGAAGGTTTGATCCTTCTTCTTCATGAAATAGATCTAGCGTTTACGAGAAAAATCATCTATGAAAATCACATAATACCTTTGCTTAGCTGTGGAGGCTGTCGAGAATGGTCCACACACATCTGTATGAATTCGCTCCAAGATTGCTTCAGCTCGACTGTCTCGATCATGAAAGGAAGATTTTGCATACTTACCCAAGGTACAACCTTTGCATGTGTCCACTTGCTCAAGTTTACCTTTGGGAAGTCCGATAGAAATCTGTTGCATTATCTTCAAGGCCCCATGATGCAAGTGGCCCAACCTTCTATGCCATAACTCGCCAATATCTTGGCTTTGCACCAATTCTGCTTTGGAACTCAATGCAGCACGGTCATCTACCTCCAGCTTGTAGAGATTCTTCACTCGAATCCCAATCCTCTTGGTCTGGCCCGTGGCTATGTGTCTTAGGAATGCCTTTCCTTTACTGAAGACTACATCATAGCCTTTGTCTTCCAAGATCGCGTCCGATACCAAGTTCTTCTTTAGTCCAGGCACATACTTTACATCAGTCGGGGTGAGAGGAGCTCCATGCTCCCTCTGAAACACAGTCGTATCTTCACCTGAAACATGATACTTTCCATCATCGCTCATCTCTATGCGCATCTTGAGGTCTTTCTCCTCCAAAGTACTGAATAAACTCTTATTGTTGGTCATGTGGAATGAGGCTCCACTGTCCAGGTACCAAACACAACCCACCATCGATGAAACCATACATGCGATGAGGGTAAAATCCAATTCGAACTGAGAGGCAAGTGCCTCACTTTCTGATCCTTTGGAGGATCCCTTCTTGGATTTCTTCAATGGACAATTAGTTGCATAGTGGCCCACCTCATGACAATTAAAGCATCTCACTTTAGATTTGTCAATCTTCTTCCCACCATGAGAAGAACTCGATTTGGAATGGAAGGCCTTCCCTTTCCCTTTCTTTGCCTTACTCGCTAAGGCTAGATGTTCTTTATCATCATGCTTAGATGAAGAACCATCTCTGGTGCTCCTCCTGATCTCCTCCTGCATCAGATCCGACCACAGTCATTCCCAATCCAACAGTTTTTCTCTTCCATTCACTGAGTCCTGGTAGATATGCCAACACTTAGGAAGACCGAGGAGAGCAAGACTCACCATATCATCATCGGTTGTCATGATTCCTACACTTCCAAGCTCATCTTTGCAAGTGGTGAGCTTGTTCAAATATGTAGAAATCGTGTCACCCTTTTCACACTTGATTTTCCGAAGCTTGTCCTTCAACGCCAGCTTCCTCTGGTCATTGTTGTTCTGATATAGGTCCTTCAATGTCTTCCACATTGAAAACGGAGTCTCCTTCCCATGGAGACTCGAGACAATATGGTCTCGAACTCCCTCCAGAAGAATCCTCCTCGCTCTCGCCACACATTTCTTCCATTCCACCAATTCTTGGGCATTAGCTGCTGCTGGCTTGGGAACTTCTTGATCAATGAAGTCCTTCAAACCATTGTCTTCTAATACCGCTTCCATGCGATCCTTCCATGCTATGTAATTCGAGCTGCCATCCAGGGCATACTCGAGTCTCAAGCCATTGAATGCCATTGGTGAACTTTAAGATGTGATAAGAAATCGATTTTGTACCTGCAATCAAGAAGTTCAAACTTTGAACTTTTCCCTTCTCAATATGTTGTTCACAGCTTTGATCACCTTTGTAGAAATCTCTCTATAGATTAGCTAGCTTTGATACCATGTAGAAATTCTCACTGTAGATTAAACTGATTAGGCAATATACTAAAGCAAAATACTTGATCTACTTTTACTATCAAACTTTACAGAAGCTTAATTGATTTTGAGCAAGATCAAACAGAACACATATAACAGAGAAGAAGAATCAATCATACATGAAACACATAAGAATACTCTGGGGAAAGCCTCAGCGAAAAACCCCGCTATCTGTATTATCATACAAGTGGAAATATCTCAGTATTACACAACGCTTTAGCTCTCACAGCTATCCAGCTCTCAGTACAATCCCTCTCACTGCTCATAGACAAACTAGACAACTCATATGCCTTTTCCTCTATCCTCCAAGCCTCCTATTTCCTTGCGATGTTTTCCCTAGGTGTTCCTGCTGTAACCTTGTGTGACACTGATCTCACACACTACTCCAACACACTATAAAACTGCGCAAATCTCAAGGAATGAATTCCTTTTGCATGCAAGAGATTTTCTTATAGGAAAATTCTTGCAACTGATAGTACATTGTCCCTACCTTTAATCCCAACTGGGCCTTTGTCTGAACTGACATGCATGAGTTATTTATGAGAGAATATTCAGTTATCTGGAGTACACTAATTTCATGCATGCATGCACTAACTGACTGAACTCACAATCAGTTCCACAAACTGTTTGGAACTAATCTAACTGGACTTAACTCAGTTAACTAAGCTAACTAATTACAACTCAAATACAACTCATCCTTATCTCCTTAATTAAGGGATAACTCCCTCAATCAAAGGGATAATTGTTGCATGACTTCACAAAGACTTCATGTTTGAATTTCTCCAACTAATTAACTCAGGATGAATTAATTAATTATTTTTCAAACAGCTGGTGAGACTAAATTCGAATTTTAATTCAAGGACAAATTAAAATTGGAACATATCCTGAAATGTTATCCATAGCAATGCTATTTTTAGCATTTCTATTTTATCATTTCTTGTTGCTATTTTCAATAGAAAGTCTCAAGTATGACTTTCCAAAAATAGTAAATCACCTTGCATCAATTGGTAATCAAGTATTGTTGATGGAAAAATCCCTTTTGATCATCAATCAATCCTAATAGTTCAATTTCAACTTAATCATCAAAATATTATCATTAATATTATTATTATTCTTATGATACTATTATATTATTGTTAAAAATCACTCAATCATGGCTCTCAATAATGTTCTCTTACACTCTCATAATTAGCATGGCATATTCCTCTTACACTCTGATTAATGCTCTTACACTCTCTTACACTCAATAAAAACTCGTCATAAAAGATTCCTCTTACACTCTCTTATGCTCTCATTAAAGCATGTCATGAAAGATTCCTCTTACGCACTCTTTAATGCATATGTTACACTTTCCTTCTTAATGGCAAAAGTTTATGCATGTGTACCTTCTTAATGGCATGAGTTACATTTCCTAAATGGGCATATGTTACTCTCCCTCCTGGCATGCGAGTTACTCCTTTATGGCATGGATTTGTTGCTCCTCCTATATATATATTATATATATATATATATTATATATATATATGCCTCATTCTTCCTCCCCTCACTACTTGTGCATTGTGAAAGAAGAATTCAAACTTGAGAAAGACTTGGAGAGAGTTGAAGAAAACTGTGAGAGAGAGACTTGGAGAGTAAGAGCAGAACCTGGTGAGCCAAGGTTGATTCATTGCTTCAATGTTTTAGTGTTGATTCAGTTGAAGGGAACGTTGATTCAATGTGTGCATCCGCTACTGCTATCAATGATCTTCATGCTATAGCCTGTTCAGATTTTGGTGAACTTACTCATTCTCTTGATCTCCCATTGCACTTTGTATCTTTGTTGAACAATTGATTTCTAATAAAAGAAGAATCTGGTTGGGTTTTCTCCTTGTGGGTTTTTCCTTGGTCATTGGACCTAAATTCTTTGTGTCTCATTGTATTCTTGGTTGTCTTCTATTGTGCATGTGATTTATGTTATATCTACAATTGCTTATATAATACTGCAACATAAAGAAGTTTTGTAAAAAGTGATTGTTACAATATAGAACATTAGAATTTCAACAATTTTCAAGTATTTCATTGGAAGTTCTCAACTACCCTTCCTACAACAATGAGCTCAATGCTCTGGCACAAGTTGTCAAAAAGTGGAAACACTATTTGGTGGAAACAAGATTGTCATTTACAAAGATCACTGGTTGCTATAGTATATGTAGACTCGGATTAAGCTACAATAGACTAGACACTACAAGTGGATGGGATACTGGCAATAGTTTAATTTAGTCATCAAGTACAAGAAGGTCAACACAAACAAGCTGACCAACTTCTTTCTATGCCACCCACATCAAAAATTATAGCTTTTCGAACTTTGATGCACATGAAGCCTTTAACCCATGATGCATACAAAGAGGCATACACAGAAGATGAGGACTTCAACAAGGTGTTCTAGTGGTTGCAGGGTCAGGATCATGTAGAAGAGGGTCATAGCAAAGTTGAATATCATCTCCATATGGATTACTCTATAAGTTGGACAACCTTTGTGTTCCTAAAGAAGAAATCATGTTGGAGTTTTGATCACCCACTTGTTTAGTATGATTCATGTGAGTTGTATTCTATTCTGCACCAGTGCCATGAGCTTGGCCCTATACTCTATGCATGGTAGGTGTCTTTATACGCTAAGGGTTGATAGATTCGATGGTTACACATTATTGGCTGGTGTGAGTTTCATATAAGTAATGTGTGTTTGTTGTTGAGTATGTTGTCATTGATGTCAAAGCGGGTGCAAGTGCAGGATGCCAAAGCGGGTGTAGGATATCGTCATTAATGTACTCAATATGTTGGTATGCATGGATGAGATGATGCATTGGTTAAACCCTAGCTCTAGGGTTTGTTTTCTTGCGAGGAATACCATACCTTGCACTTGTTGGAGATTTTGAAGATGCAGATCATTGAATTTGCCTCGAGACCCTTGCCATTGGATTCTCCTCATTATGTTGATTCCATTGATATGTGTAGTGTCAAGTAGGCCTTCACGGTTTGAGAGATATGCTCAGTCAAAGATCGTGCACCGAACTTGTGGGCCAAAAACCCAAGAATGTTGATGATGTGGCAAATTCTCTTTGGCTAAAATAAAGTTCAAAATCATAAGGTCCTTTTGTTATGAATTGAATTAAAATTCATTCATGACAAAAATATCTCATGGAAGGTTTCAAAATGAAATCTTATGTTAGAATTAATTGTATATTAGTTTTTGGCACCATGGGGTTTTGGCTCCAATATAATTTCAAATTTCAAATTTTGAAATATGAATTTTCCCTCTTAATAGAAGTTGGCTGGCCTTGGCTTCTCAAAATCTATACAAGTGATCTATCTCCCTCTCCATGGACAAGCATCAAGCACATATTCAAGCTCTGAGATCTCTACATCCAAGAAGTGTTCAAAGCATCTGCATTGGGTTATTTTGTTGGGCTTTTTGACTAGAGGTTTTTATGGGTTTCGATGGTTCTTATGATCTTCTTGCATAACTCTCAGTCTCTCCTAAAGACTGAGTTTGGCGCACGTTCTTTTTTATCTAAAGCATCCGAGGTTCTTTCTAGTGACAAAAATTGGCATTGTAATTTCTGCAACAGTTCAAGGTTTATAATCTGGTCTGGAATTGTAGCACCTGAGGCCTATACTAGATCCAAAGTCTATATGTCCAAGGTTCAAGTAGCAAATCATCACTGCGAGTCTTGCCATATCTTAAGCCAATTCTCTGCGGCCCTGAGGAACAGTGAAAGTTTAGACAAGAAGGTAGATTTGGAGTGGCGATTGGTCATACATGTTTCACTTGGCCTTTATGCTAATTTTCCAAGACAATCTGAAGATAATGTTGTGACTTTTTCACCACCTTTTGTAGTCTAACCTAAGAGGTTGGACGAAGGGTGTTGTATGGTAAGTGTAAACTCCTATGACCTTATGAAAGTTGGTTGTACGACCTGTGTGAATGGCCTCCAAGAAGAAAATGGCATGTTGGTGTAATGGGGATCGTTTGTGTGAATATTCTGTTGTGTGAAATTGTTAGAAGTCTAACATGATCTGAGGAAAGGGTTGGTCATGTAAGAAAACTATATTTTCTAGGTCTGCAATCTGCTGCGCTTAATAGCTGAGCAAAGCCAATTGTTAAATGACGATCCCAGGAATCAATCTTGAGGTTACACATTGGTGTGATCTGAAGTAGTTTGATTAGGGCATTCCATATAGAGGGACGAAATGCTTATTCTTGTGTAGAAAGAAAAAATGGTAGAGGCTAGGTGATGTGGGATTTAGAGCATACTTTATGGTGTTGTGTGTTAGACCCATTCAGGACCGTGTGGTGTTTTGAACTTGTGTGTGGACATGACCACCAATGAGGTAGCGATGGTATGCACCTATAGTGTAGTATAACACAAAAAATAATGAGGTTGGGCGTATGGGCATGTGCAATCATGAAGATCTGTACTAGCAATGGCAACGTTGTTGATTTGATAACCCACACACATGGATATAGTATAATAGTAGCAAAAAGTGAATATCCCCTGTAGTGGTGTGATTTCAGAGACAATGCGAGTGGCTTGAAGGTCATTCAAGCATTTGCATTATTGGAATATGGAGACAGAACTTGGAAGGCAAGTGCAATTGGGATAGTAATGCAAGTTGTGCATTTAGAGGTTGGTCGTATGCAACTATGCGTGTAGATGTTATGGAAATCAGTGGATCAAAGTGATGTGTAAGAGCAATGGAAGCTTGTGCATATTGGCTGAGCTAGATTAGAGAAATATGAGGCAAATTTTGGATCGGATTCGATACTGGAACACGTGCATGGAGTGTTGTGTAATGGCAACATTTATATAGTGCAAGTGGGTTGAATGCAATTTGAGGCTGAAATGATCTGAGTGTGCCAGTGTTTGTGAATGTGTTCTGATGCGATTGATCCACTCCTAAAACTGATTTGAGAATTTATGCATTGATGTCTAGACTGTATGCAGACCTGTAGAGAATAGGTAGCTTATGTATGGTGATGATGTCTTGGGGCTACTGACAGTGTTGTTGCAGGGGGTAATTTATGGTTGTGTGCACATGCTCTTGATGTCTAGCTATAATAGATTGTTGTAGGGTTGATGAGTGTATGGAAGTGTTCTCATGATGACAGTATGACAATATTGACAGTGATGTAGTATATGAACATGGATGTGTGTCATCTCATATGATAGTATTATGATAACAATTATAATGACAGTAAGAATATTTGAGCAGCAATTCCTATGTTGCAAGACAGTGAGATTGTGAGACGCTGTTAGTGACTTATATGACAATAATGACATTCTCTTGATGACAGCAGTGAGAATTGATGATGAACTGAGCAAAGTATACATTACAGTTGATCATCTGCGCAACACTTCTTATCAACCTCGGTCCTTAAAAGTTGAAAGAAGCAGCATACAATTATGGAGTGACAATAGTTGATAGTGGTAGTGAAGCAGCAGTGGTAGCATGATTGACAGTGGACAGCAGTAGTGCCTGTGAGAGTGAACAGTGGTAGCAGCAGCAGTGACAGTGAGGGTGGACAGTGGTAGCAGCAGCAACAACAGGAGTAACAGTGAATAGTGGGAGGAGTGAAGTGTAGCGGCCGTGGCAGTGAGAGTAGAGAGTGGACAGCAGCAGCAATTGAAGTGGTGAATTTTAGTTGGGTCATTGTCCCTAGTATGGGAGCCCGAACACATTTAGGAAGCATTTGCTACCTTCCAGCCTTTGCAGCTAAAACCCTTGAGGAGTCTTGTACTTACTTCTAGTTCAACTGATAAATTTGTATGTAAATCATACATAACAAAACTTGTTGAACAAAATCTCCTGCATACTTATCCTGTGATTTGAGGATGTTTTCTGTTGAACTCTGAATGTTTAAAAAAACAAACCAATTGTGAAAAATTTATGAAATATTGATTCAGCCCCCTCTCAGTATTTCCAACATTTGTGTGGTTTGTTATATATCAAAGCCTTCCATCCAAGACTTAATTGGAAAAAAATGGTCTCTCTAATGGTGTCTACCCTATTTGCAACCACTCCAAAACAGGTACACATTATTGGCTAGTGCAGTTTTCATAAAAATTATTTGTGTTTGCATGGTTGGTTATCTACCAAGGCCTTCCATCCAAGGCTTAATTGGTGAAAAGTGGTCTCTCTGATGGTGTCTACCCTATTTGCAACCACTCCAAAACAGTGGAGCATATATCATGGAATTGTTAGTATGCCAAAAGTTGTTGGGATCATGTGCAGATGCAACATTCATCTCTCTTCTAGGGGAGAGTTCATTAGTGTGCAGTTTTGTTTGGGAACTCCAGGTTTCTGGTTCACTCTTCCATCAATGGCATTTGGCAGCATATGAGGATTTCTGCTTTGTTTTTCCTCTGGAAAATAGATGGTGAGTGTGTTTTGATAATGAGATCAGCACTTTGTCGGCTTTCTGTCATATGTGGAGGGATGAGACATGAATGCAATTGTTTGCTAAAGTTTTCTTTCTGATAAAAGATGTCAAGTTTTTAGAACCTGATGCATATTCAAACTTTAATTCTTCCTTAGTAGCAGTGAGGAGATTACAAGTGCCATTATATATACCCTTCTACTTTTTTATTTTTCTGATGTAAACATATTTATGTGAATAGAAGAAATATCATTCTAAATAATATTGATGCAAAATTCCAATTGTTATATATCTTTTATTTTGTAAATCCAAGGGGTTTTTGTAAATCCAAGGGGTTAGCTCAACCACTTGTGCTAATGTTTGTGGGGCAGTTGGCTAGTTTCATGCCAACAGGTGCCTAGTTCAAATCACTCTAGGTGATGTGCACTGGTAACAACTGACTGCAGATGCCATCTACAAATGTGGAAAAGCATCCCTTATGTTTCTTTGTGATGTCTTCCTTGGAAAAAGGTCTTTATGTTACAAATTTTGTCATAACATAAACGAATGCTAACATTTAGTAAACCTAATTACTAACAAAATAAAGAACCTAGTCTCCTCTAAGATCCCAATAGGATTACTACCTTAGTTCCTAAGTAAAATGGTTTTAACTCCCTAATTGAGTAATATCACAACTTTCATGAATTATCTGCAGAAGAAACACATTGTTAGAAGCAAATTGTCTTTCAAACCTGCAATTCACGGATTAGAGGTAGAGAGCCTGTAATAGAGTATGGTTTCACATATCCGACGACATCTTTAGTGGCCTTGCATAAAACATGAAATCCAGGTGAGTCAAGATTGCATGCAACTCCTGATGTCATCATCTCATCAAACTCAATTGAAAGTCTGCAAAAGAATAAAAGGAATTAGACTTGTTACACTTCAAACAAATTACAACAATAGACAAAAAACATAGGAATGGGTTCAAAGAAACAATGATAAATATCGCCCACCTGCCCCTGAGGTTTTCTTCAGGAAGTACATATTTGGAAACTGGACCTCTAGTTTTCAACTTCTCGATATTTGCATTTATGTCATCCACATACTCCTTTAATTTCTTTACAACATCAGCACAACTGCAAAAGATAAATATACATCAAACAATCAAAGATCAGTGCAATCTGATTTCTTAGAATGCTAAGCTGAATCAACACTCGAAGGTTGATGCTACTCTTGCTCACACTGTTATCAACTCTAATCATCAAAAGCTTTTCACATATCGGTAATAACTTTCTATGAATTTACAACGTACTGTTTCACTAGGATTAAAACTATAATCATAACAACTGAAACTGAAACTTTTAATAAAAATTTATTGATAAATGTCAATACTAGCGATACTTACTCATTGATTAAAGCTAAATCAACAACAAAATATATTTTATTGTTAAATGGCATCATAAGCAAAAGGTGAAGCAACAATCCCTATAAAATCTGACTACTAAGAATTGTAATTTTGAACAAAAAAAAATCCATTTAAGTAAAAAGCATATTTAACTAATACCAAGTTTGCAACCTATTTAGTTTAACAACCCATGCATCTACACACTACTTAATTCATGCTTATATGTAAAATCATAGTTGCTATACTCCTCAATATGACAACCAAGTACTCCCAAGTTCAGCAAGCATAGTCTTGGGACAGAGACCCAACACAATACTTATCTGATTTCTGTTGACCAAGTTTTCACATCTCGATTCTCAACACTTGCCATACTTCTTATTACCAATCATTTTAGCAGGGCCGCTAAGGTCTTGGCAGCCTTGCTAGATGGCAAATTCAGGGCAAGGACCTACTGTCACCTCAGCTCGAGCCCCTGCTATTTAGGGCCTAGGCACAACACCTCCTAAGGCCAAGCCTCTACTATATAGGCCCAACACCTCCTACATAGTCAAGGTAGGAGTTGCTAAATGTTCCCAATAGATCTGATTGATGTCCAGTGGGTCCTTGCCTAAGCATGCCCATCTAGCAAGGCTACCAAGACCTTAGTCACTAGTGTCCCTACTAAAAAGATCGGTAACATTTTTTGGCATCATTGCCAGGGAAAATGTACTTGCTAGGGAAAAGGTCAATTAATCCGGCATTCAACAACATACCATTGGTAAGCTTTACATTTTGTATCTATACTTGATGAGATATTTGTTTAAGGACTAACTTGTAGGATCTCATCTGGTGACTCCACTTCAACAAAACACGAAAGGTACGGTACAAAAGGTCGCTTTCCAAGGTAAGAATTGAGGTAAATACTAGCGACTCCATGTTTATGATTTATGATTGATTGAGGAATTATCTTCCTATATGTCACAAACAAGGATTGTCGTAAGATATTATCTTTTAAGACATATGTTCCTCTAGATTTACCGTGCATTCCAAGATACTCTCCTCCTCCTATTGCTGATATATATATATATGCAAGTCCCTAAGTTTAACGGACATCCATGTGTAGCTCCATATTACTTAGAATCTATTAGAATTTTATTGTAGATACTAACCTTGTATTTGAAGATGAATTAATGAAAGTCTTTGCATTATCAATGCAAGGATATGAAGCATGGAAATGGTATAGCAGCTTTGAGCTTAAACAGATAAAACCTTCCCCAATGTATCAAGAATTTCTAGAAGCAGTGGATCTACCATTGTGAAGAGATTGCAGATATCAATGTGTTCATCGTTGTGCAAGAGAAAATACAAGAAAAGATAAATGACCTAATGGTGGAATATGGTAAGCTTCCCTCTAAATCTCTCATGAAGGAAATATATGAAAGAAAGGGTGCACTCAATTTCTTGTCAGAATATGTCGAAGAGAAATATATCGAGTATTGTGTGCAAGAATCTAAGGAAGCAACGACCATGGAGATGATAAGTCAACAGATCAAGGAATGTCAAATATTCGTAACTACCTTGAAACAAAATCAAATTGCAATGCTACAAAGGATCTCAGAGTTAGAGAAAAGAGTACGCAAGCAGGGAAGGAGAAGATTTTCATGGAGATGTCAACATTCTCCTCCCTCTCTTGAATCGTTGTTGCATGATTTAGAGGAAGATGATGAATGGATGGCCTACTTAAAAAGGATCCAAGGAAAGGATAGGAAGGGAGACACTATCAAAGAAGGAAATCAAGAAGCCATATGTCTCCATCCCCAAAGTGAAGAAATCAATGGAGAATCCCATCTCATTAAGGAGTAAGTTGGAACAAGTGGTTGAAATAAATGAAGATATTCTTGCATACACATATGAAAGAGAATATCCTTGGTTCCCTATCAAGAATATGAAAATAATTGAAAAAAAGGAGAAACTTAATATCAAGACAATTCAAGAACCGACCCACCCTCCTCTAGATGAAAGCACTAGTTCAACATATAGTTTTCGTCTCCAAGCAATTGATTTCCATGATGCATCTCACAGTGACTTGGAGGAAGACGATAGGCCTATTATTGAAGAGGGTGGAGGCATAAAGAACCTGAATTGATTGATGCATTCCTCACAGTTGATATATGTAAATGGGACATGAGTTATTCTCTCTTCATAGGTGCTCGTATCTATGACATAGACATAGAGGGATGCCATATTATCAAACTTTGGCCACATGGGCAACAAAGTTACTCCATTGATCATGAGCAACCATATCAACTCATGCAGGAGAAGGCATATGTACAAGAGCAGAAAAGGGATTTCTACATGCATTATCCAACAAGAACTTGTCATTGGTGCATAAATCCATTTGGTAGGAATGACTTGAATCTTGCTGTAATAAGTAGGCCACAATACCTTCAAATTCAAAAATACTTCAGAAAATTTCAACATCCCTAGTCAATTCATACAACGGTAGGTTGTGGTTTCCATTATATTTTGGATTTTTGTGAATTTTCTCATCAGTTGTGTGTCCATGTGATTAGGGACAGCCAAGAAGGGCAGTGGTATATGCACAAATAGTTGCCATCACACCCTCCCCTACTTACAAATACAATGAAAAACATTGATGAGTGGGCCTATGCATACGATAAAGAACATCATTATATCAGTCCTATAGATCTATGGATCGTAGAAGCCCGCAGTAACACTAGGAAACCTTGGCTCTTCTTTGATTTCCTTTCGTGTGACGAAGATTCCCCCGCATATTTGGTAAAGGCCTTGAAGAAAGTTCCAACATATGCATGCTATGTTGATTGGGATAGCATCAGATGTGCTCTAGCCATGGAAATTGGTGGAGAGGCTAAAGCACATGAGATCTCCAAGACCCATAAATGGTTTGCACAGATTGTACCCAGTTTGGGAGATATTAAATAATTAATATTTTTAATGGAGTTCCTAAGTCTAAACTTAAAAAAAAATAAAATATTAATGGGTATTAACATAAAACTGGGTTAGAAGGTTCCAAAAGTCATGGATCAAGCCAAACCTAATCTTAGCCATTGATTAGAGATTTAATCTCGGTCGTTGAAGGACCAACGAGAAAAGTATAAGAGGAGGCTTGAGGGTCAGTTAGAGAACACACCAGAGTGATCAGTCATTCATTTTGCTAGAGCAGGGTTGCTACGCAAAAGTGAATCAGTGATCAGCAGCAAGGGGCGGTGAGTACTGGACAGAGAGGCAAAGACAGTACTGAGAGACCAGCGCAAAAGTAGGGAGAGCGAGAGCAGCATTCAGGCCACGCAGAGCCCAGCACAGACAGCGCAAAGGCCAGAGGAACTGCGTCATCCATGCAGAGGCTACTGGAGTGACGCAGAGGGTCCCAGAGGCTGCGCAGTGCTTGAGAGGGCTAACACAGAGGGTCCTGGGGCTAACGCAGGTCAGCAGGAGGCTGACGCAGAGGCCAAAAGGGCCAGCACCGAGCTTTAGAGTCGCCGGAGAGGGTTTAGTGGGACAGGTTTTTTGAATACCTGTTTCCGAATATAGAGGTATTGTTGTCGTGTATTTTTCTCTGTCGGGTGAGCCAGTTAGGCACCCAGTTGTACTCAAGGAAATACTGCATAATAATAAACCCTCAGAATCATTGCACCAGTTTTCCCACATTGGGTTTTTAAGGGGTATTTGTCCAAAAATAACGGTGTCACTTGTGTGCTTGTTTTCTTTCAGTTGATGATCTGTAGATGTTGTGATTTTATTGTGTTTATTTTGGTATTTAAATGTTTTAAATAACTTGTTTAGAATTTACAAGTGGAAGAAATAAACCAGCAGAATACAGATTAATTTTCCAACGGATAGACTTAGAAAATTCAACATGGTATCAGAGCATGGTTGTAGATCACAAGAAAGTGGAAGTCATCAGCTGAGCAGAGCATTTGCAACAAATTCAGTTGTCCCAAGTGACAAAGCTGATCCTTGCATAAAGGAATAGAGGAAGGGTTGACGCAGAGGGACTGCGTCATCAGTCTGGGCCAAAGAGAGGCCAATGCAGAGGCTGAGGAGGGCAGAGAGAGGCTCACGCAGAGACCAAGAGGGTTGACACAGTGGCTGAAGGAGTTATTTTTTGTTGTAGCTGGGATTACACAGAGCCTAGAGGCTCAGTAGTTCAGTTGTTGGGGTGAAGGAAGCTGTGGGCTGTTTGCGGGAGCGAAGCTGATGGGGTACTGTGGTCAGAACAGTGCCTAACAGGGCAAGACCAAGGTAGAGGAAGTTGCTTTCTAGCCAAGGAATCTGGATCAGTGTTGCAGTTGCACAGACGAATGGAGAGGGGCAACTTGACAGTTGGCAGAAGGATTTCCAGGAGGGAAATCGAGACTCAGAGGGAGTCCAGAAGAGAACTTCCATACGGAAGTAGAGAGACTCGGAGGAGTCGAACCGAGAACTTCCAGAGGGCAAGTAGAGAGATTCCGCAATAGTGGAACCAAGAACTTCCAGGAGAAGTAGAGAGACTCAGCAGGAGTCAAACCGAGAACTTCCAGGCGGTAAGTAGAGAGACTCAGAGGAGTCAACAGAGAAGAGCAGAGAGATGGTCGTGAATGGGCTGAGGGATCAAGATAGGCTAGACAAAACGTCCAACTTTGTGGTCCGGAAGGCCAGGATCCTGTCCATTTTAGACAGGCATCATATCAAGAGCTTCGCCTTAAGAGTAATGGCTATCCCAGTTGACCCAGTAGCTAATGAAAAGCACGAGGAGGCAATGGCTAAGACAAAGTGCATCATCCTTGATGGGGTCAAGCATCATGTGGTCCAACATATTGCCGAGAAGGAAACGACAAAGGAGATGTGGGACACTTTGAAGATATTGTACCAGCATACTTCCGTGCAGAGGAAGATGCTCCTGGAGAATCAGTTAAGGTCATACTAGATACAGAAGAGAGAGCAGATAGATCTCTTCCTTGGTCGATTGAAGGAGATCTGTGACCAACTGACTTTCATAGGGGCCACGTCGGATCAGGAGTGATGGTAAGGACCGCACTTAACATAGTCTCCGAGGAGGAGGAGACATTTGTCCAGAGCATACTGGGCAGGGAGAGTCTTCCAAATTGGGAAGAACTGTGGGTGGCTCTTCATCAAGAAGAGATCAGACAACTGACCAAGACAAGAAGTAGCAGCAAAGGGGTCAGGATCAAGAAGGAAGAGGACGAGGATGCAGCTCTGGCATCTGCAGAAAAGCAGGAGAAGAGGAAGAAGAAGAACATCTCCAAGGTCAAGTGCTTCCATTGTGGGGAACTGGGTCACAATGCAAAGGCGGAGAAAGAAGTCGAGGAGGATGACGATTGTGCCATGAGTGCTCATGTGCCACTTGAGATGAAGTGGGGAACTGTAGTCAAGAGGACTACAAGCGATGAGGGGCAGGATCCTTGAGGTACCCAACCTCTTGGATTATACCTTGCTACGGGAGCCCCGAAGAGGAGTAGCAAGACTGGCGGATGTCGGTAGAGACGAATGGGGATGAAGCAGAGAGTGCTACAGTGCAGGAGTCCCTGAGTAGCGCGAGGCTAGCAGGTTGCAACAGTGTGAGAGGCACGAGAGTGTTGCAACGGTGCAGGATGGCACAGAGAGGTGTGCAACGGTGCAAGATGCAGGGAGTTGTTGCAACAACGCAGAGGTCAGAAGAGGGAGCACTTATTAGCGACAGAGAGAGCTTCAGCTTTAGGAGTGTTTCTAGCCTGACAGGGATGTTAGAAGTTGGGTGGATCAGTTACTTACTTCTCAGTAATTGAGTTGCAGTGTAGTAGCAGTTACCAATAGCACGATGCAGCGTGATGAGAGGGGGTTGCAGTGCAGATGCAGTGTTGGGAGAAAGGTCCAGCAGTAGCACAGATGTAGAGGGAGTTGTCGTACGGATGCAGCAGTGGCAGTGGCAGGGCCATGGGCAGCAGTACAGGATGCAACAGTGTAGAGGATGTTGGGCGGGGAGGCCTAGCATCAACACAAGGACCAGTGCCGGATAATCAGGGTGATGCTCACTGTGGAGTATTACTAGAGTATAGTCCTCGCTAAGAGGGAGTGTTGATTTGGGGTAGCATCGAATATGCTCTAGCAATTAAAATTGGTGGAGAGGCTAAAGCACATGAGATCTCCAAGACCCAGAAATGGTTTAGACAGATTGTACCCGGTTTGGGAGATATTAAAACAATTAATATTTTTAATGGAGTTCCTAAGTCTAAAGTTAGGAAAAATAAAATATTAATGGGTATTAATATAAAACTAGGTTAGAAGGTTCCAAAAGTCATGGATCAAGCCAAATCTAATCTTAGCCGTTGATTAGAGATTTAATCTTGGTCGTTGAAGGACCAACGAGAAAAGTATAAGAGGAGGCTTGAGGGTCTGTTAGAGAACACACCAGAGTGATCAATCATTCATTTTACTAGAGTGAGGTTGCTAAGCAAAAGTGAATCAGTGATTAGCAACGAGGGGCAGTGAGTACTGGACAGAGAGGCAAAGACAGTACTGAGAGACTAGCGCAAAAGGAGGGAGAGTGAGAGCAGCAGCCAGTTCAGGCCACGCAGAGCCCAGCAGAGACAACACAGAGGCTAGAGGGACTGCACCATCCATGTAGAGGTTGTTGGAGTGACGCAGAGGGTCCCAGAGGCTGCGCAATGCCTCAAAGGGCTAACACAGAGGGTCTTGGGGCTGACGCAGGTCAGTAGGAGGCTAACGCAGAGGCCAGAAGGGCCAGCACTGAGTTTCAGACTGGCCGGAGAGGGTTTCATGGGACAGGTTTTCTGAATACATGTTTCTGAATATAGAGGTATTGTTGCCGTGTATTTTTCTCTGTCGAGTGAACCGGTTAGGCACCCAGTTGTACTCAAGGAAATACTGCATAATAATAAACCCTCATAATAGCTGCACCAGTTTTCCCACATTGGGTTTTTCTGGGGACATTTGTCCAAAAATAACGGTGTCACTTGTGTGCTTGTTTTCTTTCAATTGATGATCTGTAGATGTTGTGACTGTATTGCGTTTATTTCGGTATTTAAATGTTTTAGATAACTTGTTTAGAATTTACAAGTAGAAGAAATAAACCAGCAAAATATAAATTAATTTTCTAACGGATAGACTTAGAAAATTCAACATGCTACAGGTTTGATGTTTCACTGTTTTGGTTAACACCAAGCAAAAAGGTTAAACCAAAGGCAATGATGAATAAATTTGTTGGTTGCATTGGTTTTATGATTTTAACTAACATATTTACTTCTTTTAAGTAGGTTAGGATAGGATGAATAAGCATTGGACCAGATTAAAAATTGTGTAGTTTCAATTTATGCTTTAGTGGTATAATTTTATTGTCATGATGTTTCTTTCATGCTTTAAATTAGTTACATATTTTTCCATGTCATACTTCCATTTATGTTATTTACTTATATGCTTGTCCATCTCCTAGAATAGTTGTCATTTCAATAGTTTTCCATGTCATATTTCCATTTATGTTATTTACTTAGATGTTTTTCCATCTCCTAGAATAGTTGTCATTTCATTCATGATTTTATTGCTATGTCACAAAGGGATAGAACTTTGGTTTGATTCTCTCATAGGAAATTGATGTTTTTATGGTCAAGCTTTCAAGTGACAAGTGGAATCTTTTGAGGTTCTCACATCATCCCGAGTGAAGAATGTGTCCCACAGTTGTGGAGCCAACTGTTACCCCTCTGTCTGTGAGGATAAAAAGAAAATTTAGTGCAACATTCACCACCATTATAAGCCTAAGGTCACAAAGCCATGTAAAAACCATGTGACGCTCTATATTCATAATCGTAGACCTATTTCTTGTCAATCTGAGAATGTATCCATTTGTTTAGTTGGACCATGCTCTATCCCTTGAAAACTTCACGTAGGCAATTTTGTCCTTGATCAAAATGGAGGAACTTGGGAAGTTTTTCATGAAGGCTCGTGGTTTTATGGGAGGTTCTTGTTTCTAGGGATGACCACTGATGTATGGGTTTGTCCAACCTACGTCAAGGTGCACCTATGTCATTCTACATGGTTAGTGTCTATAGAGTATGTAGGTGACCTTGGCCTTGGTCCAGCATTGCTCATGATAACTCTCACAAAATAGCAGTCTCAAAAGACAACTTTCACATTTTCCAAAGCAATTCATAGTTCCCAATGCATAGTGGTCTCAATGGCCAAAAGGTCAACCTAGTCTCAGATTATAGAGCATTACTAGAGGATTCCATACCACTTGAATTTTTTTCAATTAGAGCATATGGTAATTAGTTATTGTTGCACACAATCTAGCAGGGGTCCTAGGAGGAGTACCTATGGGTATGGGACAACTACTAGACTAAGTGACAACAATGGGACAAAGACCCTTTATCACCTCAATCAGTGTCCCCTGCTCTTTACAGATTTTCATCAATGGGAAGAGTCCCAATATGTAGGGAAATCACTTGCAATGATAGGATTAGGGACTAGGTATGAAGTGATTTCCAAGGCCCATTCAAAGGAGAGACTCAATTAGGGCCCAAATACTTCAAGAGAAGCTAAAGGCTCTCCAAGAAAGACATATGAGGAATACCTAGACCTAGGATTTAGGGATATTCAATGATGATGAGTATGCCTAAGGTCAAGACCTTCAATATGATATAGGACCTCTCTAGGAGAGTTGCAAGATGATTTGTCACTTGAAAGAGGATTTTCGCTCTCCTAGAGAGACCTAGAAGGAAGCATATGCAAGACCTAGGGTTTATGGGTAATCATGGGAGGAGTTCCTCCATTGCGCTCTCTAAGTCAAGATAGGTAGGGAAGAGGGTCTAGAATGATTAATTCTTTTGAATTATATGTGCAAATGACCCTCAATAAGACCACCAACCCAAGACGTTCAAGATGGGCTTCCAAAGATGTAACTAGGGCTTGAGTTTTCTTGCAAACCTACTTGGGAATTGCTCCAAACTTGGAGGGTCACTAGAGGAGACACTAGCGCAGATTCTTGTCCAATTGCTTTTGCAAAATACCTCCTCTAATGCAATTCGTAGGCAGCCCTAGTTGGTTGTCTAGGAGAGGGACCGAAAATCTTTGGATGGAGAAAAAGAAATATAAGGAGAAGGTGACCACCAATTTTACTTGGATTAGTGGCTAATCCTTGGGCTATGGAGTCTATGATGATTATAAATTTAGCCAAACTCATCTTCGAGGAGGCTAAAAAGTCATGCCCTAGAAACCACTCTTTAACGTTTACCCACCCAATATATATGGACTTTCATGGAAGAAAAACAAATTTCAATCCACTAGGAACATTCATCTACTTGTTATGCAACGAGTAACATGTGCAATCAACAATATAACCTTCTTTACAATGATTTTCAATAAATTAGGTCACAAAAGAACTGCTAGCTGCAATGATTCCACACATTAGACATTATTTCAAGAAAGATCTTCAACAAATAGCACTTACAAGATAACAAGGAATATATCCAATCATAGATCAAGAAGTAACTCCAAGAAAGAAAGAAAAATTCAACATCCAAATATATCAAAATGCATCAAGAGATCTCCAATAGAAAACCAAGAAAAAGTGTGAAATTCTTCAAGAATAGATCCAAGTATTAATGATGATGATCTCTCTCAATCGGAGAGATCTCTATTTATATGTGTCCAACCTAATTCGAATTAGCCTAAGATGCCCCTAAAATTATTTTATTGTGCAAAATAACATATCCTTGTTGACAAGCCCCCCAAGTAGTTCATAAAGTGAAGAATAAGCCATCCAAAGTGAGCCAAAATGACGGAATCGTGTTGCAGAAGGGTCATTGGAAGGCTGAAATGAGTCCTCAAGGTTCCATAATGAGAGTGAGGGCTCCATGAATGATGGAAAAGAGGGTGGCCCCTTGATCTATAAGCAAAACATCATGTGGTGCTCCAAAGTGGCTCTAGGGCACAAGTAGTGGTCTCATGGGTCTCTTGATGGAAGAAAAGTCTATAGACTGCTCCAAATGAAAGCACAGAAGATGGTGCTTGTCGTCCCATGTCTCAAGGATGAGACAAACCTTCTTTGGGCCTCAAATTAGCTGCCAAGCCTTGTATATATTGCTAAGCTGGCTAGGGGCACTATTGGTCCAAGTGCATCATCTTGCATATAGTTTGGGGCAATGAACAAGTTGTTGAAGTTATTGAGGCTATCCATGGCATGAGATAATGCTCTGTCACATGATGGAAACCCAAGGCTCTAAATGCTTCCTCTATAAGTGTCAATATGATCCTCTGGTGGACTTGGGCCCCAGTTAAGCTACCTAGCCCATGATGAAACCACCTGTCAATCCTATATAAGATTCAATGCGTCTCCTCACCTTCAGGTTCAATAATTCATCAGTGCATCTAAGTGAATCAAGCATGTTAGTTAAGGGCACAAATGAGACTTCATAATGGGTTTCCCTTCCAGATTTGGGGCTTTGAGCATGTAATGAGCATGATAAACAACCCTATTAGGTGTTCCTAGCCCCTAAAGGGAAGGACGAGTCCAATGTGTTAATTTTGAGTTAACATGTTCTTTGCATAGGTCAGTCACTTCATTAATCCATTAGCCCATTATTAATTCCATTGATCCATTAGCAATCACATTAACCATTATCTTATGATAGTAACTAATGAAAGAACACCAAAGATAAACACAAAAGACAAGCCAAGAGACACCAAAATTTGGTCAATGACCAGGTAAAAACCCACTATGGGGAAAACCCTTGCAAATATTCTTATTATTAGATTGTCTTCAAATGTTCAGCAGAGAGAGTACACCATCCAATATCAATTTCAATATCCAACTAATGTCAATATGCCAACCAACTATCCAAGAGAGAGATGGAGTCAACTGTAGTCAAATCTGAACTCCCTGAAATCAGCTTAAGTCAACATCAGTCAACTATTGTCAAAGTGTGCCCTAACCAGAGATAGGACAACAGTAAAAAATGGTCTTCAATAAGCTCACTTTTGGAGCAATAAATGCAGCATCCTTAGGAGATTGAAATGATCCCAAAACAGATCAATTTGTTGCAGTCAAACTTGGTCAATGTGAAGATGGAGTCCGCAGTCAAACTTTGCAATTAGGGCTTCGATCAAGTAGCACAAAATACCTTGAATTAGGCACCAACAGTTGCAGCCTGCTAGAACATATTTATTCACCTAAAAACAAAGTCAAAATATCCCGAATATTCCCAAGTCGAAGCTGGTCAACGCCTTGCAATAGTCCTGTAATTCAGCCCAATCAAAACAACCACCTATCCTTCGCACGTGTGAGAGAAACCTTCCTTTTCCGAGCTATACGAACCAATAGGAAGAGGCGAGAGAAGATATGTTTTGTGTTGATGAAGTGCCAAATGAGGTGTGAGGTCTATTATATTTCTATGAATCCACGTGGGTGAAAGGGTTTCATGAGCCTACATGATGGTGTAGCCAACCTTGACAATTTGCACATGTGTGGGATTTAATTCAAAAATACACTTCTCCTTGTCCGATTTGAGTGATCTTTAGTGTTGAAATTTCTGAATCTAACACGTCAGAAATCCCTACTGCATGATCTGCTTTATTTTCTCCTACTTGTTCTTTTCATTAACAAGTTATTTATAAATATAAATACCAAAAATAAACACAAATGCAACCTTAACACGTATACAGATCAGCAACTGAAATAACTGAGACAAACACAAAAGGGACAACGTTATTTTTGGACAATCATCCCCGGAAAAACCCAATGTGGGAAAACCGGTGCAGCAGATGTGAGGGTTTTATTATTATGCAGTTTTTGAATACATCTAGGGTGCCAAAAATGGCTCACCCAACAGAGAATTCCCTCAACAGTAGTACCTCTCCTCAAAGACAGATATTCTAGTTGATCAGGCACTGGATGAACGATCCCACAGCAACAATGGTAGCTCCTTAGTTGGACAGCAAAAGCTGCTCCAAACTTCTCTATTGCTTTGCATCACTCTGCAAGGACTGTGTCACCCTTCCCAGCTCACCAGCACTTAGTCTGCCCCACGAAAATCACCCAGCATTGCCTCTTGGCCCTACGTCAACTCTACTAGCCTCTGTGCAGCTACTGATGCCTTTGCGTCAACCTCTTGGCTCTCTGCATCAGCCCTCTAGCCCTCTGCATCACCCATGCTTGCCTTCCTCAGCCTCTGAATCAGCCTTCTCAAGATCTGCGTTGTCTCTTTGGCACTATCTCTGCCTCTCTATTATGTATTCTCGGCCTCGTGCCAAACTTCCCCTCACTGTAACAAATCACTGGTTTAATTCTCTCAGCAAACCCAGCTCCAGAAAATCAAACTGACTGATCAATTTGGTGTGTCTCCAACTGACCCTTAAACCTCCTCTTATACTTTCCCTATTGAGTCTTCAACGGCCGAGATTAAGTCCCTAATCAACAGCTAAGATTAGATTTGTCTTGATACATGTCATTTAGAACATTCTCACCCAATTTTATATTAATACCCATTAATATTTTAATTTTCCTAAGTTTAGAAGGAACCCCATTAAAAATATTAATTATTTTAATCTCTCCAACCGGGTGGAATTTCCCCAAAGGATTTATAGGTCTTGGAGATCTTATGTGCCTTAGCCTCTCCACCAATTTTCATGGCTAGAGCACATCCGATGCTACCACAAATCAACATTTAGGTCAATTTTGGTCCTCTCGAAAAGAGGAATTCAATGCAATAATTATCTCCATCAAATGAGTTGTCCAAAGTGGAATTTGACGCTAATTGCATAATTAACACAAGGTATATCCTTCAACTTGTAGGTATTATGTGGGCAATGACGAGGTGCATTTGGGACACAAGGGACTCAAGGCCAAATGCTATGGGCTCAAGGGTGGTAATGATGAGGGATGTGCACATATTTGGGTGTATGAATGTAGGAGGGAGCAATCATGGTACAAATGTTACCCCGACCTTTGTTTTTCCACCTTTCTTCATTTTCCTTTTGCCTTTTATTAATTTTCCTTTATTTTACTACACGAGGCTCCAAGGGATAGAGCATGTTTTGTATGATATAGTAGTGATTACCCCCTTAAGGTGAGGCAGTTCATCATCCACCAGGGGTGTTGAGACATGCATGCGTTCCTTAATGATGCAGGGGACACTCATAGGGGCCCTAGGAACCAGGGTAATACTCATAATGATAAGAGGTAGAGCTCATGTTTGGATTTTTCCCATGTGCCAAATTTTATTGTCCCTGCCATCTTTTGCATTCTGTGGTATTATTTCCTTTTGTATGTGGCCATTATATGTCTTTATCTTTTTTTTAGCTGCATCAACCTCTAGGGCATTATCGTTCCATGCCCGACCTAGGCATGTTGACAAGGGGAGGGATATCAAAGCCTTGTGGACCTGTTGACCACTCATGTGTCAACCACCCCTTGAGTAGAGTATAGTACAGAGCAGTCAAAAATTTTTCAAATTTCATCATCATCTTATAGCTTTTGGTCATCATAATTTAATCCAAATTCTGCAGCCCTGTGGGCCTTGATGTAAAAATGATTCTAGTATGTTTATAAACCCATGTAAAACATCTAGCTAAGCCTATGATTTTTACCAAAGAGTTTCACTCTAGGGATTTTTTTTTATCCGCCAATTATCTGTGTTTTTAAACATTTATAATTGGTAGAGTTTTTCTCCCAAGCTTGCCCCAAGCTAGAGTGGGGCTCAATGGTGAAGGTGAGTCCTAGTGTATCGAGTCTATGTAAACTATCATACTAGATCATCTGTAAAGTGTCGCGGAATTTCACTAAGTCTAGAGGTCATGTTTTTATTATCAAGATTCCCATTTTGAAATGGGATCTTTATGTAACATTTCATGTAAAAGATGTAAAAGGTGTTGTGTATAGAGGTTCTAGTGGGTGTGAATACTCAAAATTATACCTCAACTCCTAGACTTTCTATCTAGACACACTTTGAGGGTGGAAAATCATGTCTAAACCCCTCTAGAATCATTATTATTATTTTATGGCAAAAAATGGCAAAATAATTAGCCAGAAATTAGTCAAAAAATAAAATGAGACAAAATAAAATTTTCTCCAAGTGGAAAAACAATTAAAAAGGGAATGTGCACTTTCCAAAAGGGGATCAAATTCAAAATGAAAAAAAGTCTCATGTCCAAGGCAGAAAAGACCCACAAAAAATTCATTGGATCAGAAGGAAAATATTTTCTAAAGGGAAATCAAATCTTTTGGTCCAAGTGGTTATTTTGAACGAGGGAATTTCAAGAAAAATATTTTTGAAGATTTTCAATTGGTCCAAAACCACCCCAAGGTCAAAGATTGGTCCATCCAACACATCAATCAAGGAGTTCAAATTTTTCTATGGATTTGTGCAGCAGTAATCAATGGTTTGAATTATTTTGATGAGCATCCAATCAACTAGTCGTTTTCTCCACTTGTCTCTCACACTCTCATTTTTCCTATATAAGGAAACTTTAAGCTCCTCATTAACAACAATGAAAAATCTTGAACTCTTGGCTAAGTGAAGCTCCGTTACTCTTGTAATATTTTTTTCTAAAAATATAATAAAGTTTTTGGGGCAAAGCTATGGTGTTATTCTTTAGTTATATGGTATAATATTTCTGATCTCTTGCGCTTAATGTTCTACTAGTGTTTTGATTTTGTTATTTCCACTAGCTCTTGAAGATTCATTGGTGACATTACCTTGCACCATTGTTTAGATCTGGAGAAACACCACTAGGTGGGGCAGATCTATTGGTTTTCGGTTAAACCCTTAGACTCCTTTATCATTGTGCTATCCAAATCTCTGTGGATCTAACAAATATCTTTCAAGTGTGTAGAAAATGATATTGTTGATTTGATCTTGGATACTTGGGGACATTCTCGTTTGCATTAACCAACTATTCAAGCATAGAAGCTAAAGAACCCATAGTGGGTCATCTGAAGACTTCTCTTTCGAAATAAGAAAAGGGGTTTTCTACCATTTGCTTTAGATCGAAATTTTAATTATCTTGAAAATCTTTCAAAATTATTTTAGAGCGTTAATGAATAGATCTTCTATTTGAAGAGCTTATCATTGTAAATTTGTGAATAGATATTGTATATATATTCTCTCCTAAC
Organism: Pinus taeda; assembly: GCA_000404065.3. Taxonomy (NCBI): domain Eukaryota; kingdom Viridiplantae; phylum Streptophyta; class Pinopsida; order Pinales; family Pinaceae; genus Pinus; species Pinus taeda. The sequence goes on along the minus strand of APFE030042565.1, from coordinate 170,484 downwards.
CTTGTATATAATTTCTATTTATCTTGTATATATTTGTTAGGTTTTCATGAGTTTATTTTCTTGCAAATCTGAAGAGGGGCATCGATTTTTGGCTTGGATCTATTTGTATATATTTTTGCAGGCTTGATCCCATTGAAATTTTGAAGAAAATCATTTTCTGAAGCCTAGATCAGCCTCCTAGCCTAGACAGCTAGGGCTTTTGAGGGCAGCGAAAATTTTCAAGGGAGCTGTCTAGCCTTTTCTAGTGGTCACAAGGGTTTGGAGGCCTATTTCCCTCCAGATCGAATTTTTCTCCAAGGGTTTCCTTCATATAATTTTTTTGGAAAATTTTTTGAGGCGTTTCGCATGAGGTTTTAACCATTTTTTGGTTCTTCAAATCTCATTCTTCGATAGCCGCTAGCCTTAGGGCTTATTTTGGCACCTTGTGAGGGTTTATTTGTGGCTCATCATTTTTGGAGACCCTTTCCTGAGGGTCGCATGCATTCTAGGCCTCTTTCCCTATGCCGCAAGCCCTTTAGGGCTTTAAATTCTTGCCATTGCTTTTTTGTGCTAACCCTTGTGATTTTGCAGGAGATTCAACGAATTTTTTGGAGGGTTTCACCATACATTCTTGGTATAAAAATCAATTTTCAAAGGCTTATCATCACTTGTAAATTTTTTATGGGAAGCTGCATAATTTTGGGCCTTTTTCGTTAAGGCCAAGAGCTCCTAGAGGAGTCTCTTCTTTGACTGGTGCAAAGGGATTATTGGTATAAGGAAACCAAAAAAAAAATGGAAGTAAATTGAGCCTTGATCTTAAAGAAAATCACCATACAAAAAAAAATAAATAAATAAATAAATAAAAATTAAATCATTTTTTTTGGATAGGTCATGAGGTCTTAGAGGCTTTCCTTCACCTGGTCATGGATTTTGATGACTGGTATAATTTCTTGTTGAGGGCCGACATCTTTTGGAGGGATGGATCAGCTTGTTGGAAGTGTTTGGAATCATAATGATAGTTGGTCTAGTTTTGTTTTGTATCTTAAGGAGGTTGTGTTGTGAAGTTCTTCTATCAATGTAATTCTTCTTGAGTTGAAGGGTCCTTTCCTTTGTCAAAAAGACTTCTTCTCTTGTAATAGAATAACAAAGATCTTTTCCTTGAGGGAGCTTAGGATCTCAATCCCATGGTATCATGCCTCCTTAATTAATAGGGAGGCATCCTCTTTTATTTTTCTCTTAGTCTTTAGATCTAGCTTACTAACTTGTTTCTCTTGCATTGCTAGTTTCATTGTTATCATAGTTTAGATCTTATCTCTTTAGTTGCATTCATTAATTGGCTTTTTTATCTAATTGCACTTGAGTTAGCTCGTCTTTATTTCACTTGCAATTGAAGATTTAGAGTAGTCTCTCTAATCTTGTTAGCAATCTCATTTGCCATCATTCACATGTGCTTTCATCATATATCTTTACTTGTCTCAATTATCTAATATAAGTAAAAAGTTACATACCATACTCATCAACAATGTTCCCGTCATTAAAATGAAAAATATTACATTTTTGTTTATTGTCGAGTATATCACTTATAAGTATGTCGAGAGTAAAATCACCTACCTCACCAAGTTCAAGTACGCTATCTATGCATAAAACTGCAAGCCTATACATTGAACTATGTTTTATCCCCAAGATGATCACCATTTCTTTTTTTCATGGGTGCTTTTAGTCAAGATACACATCAATACTATCCAACTTGAGAAAGTGCAGTGAAGTAGATATGTCTCACTAGGTACATCAACTACCCTTCGTCTAAGGCATTGCAACAAGGAAAGTATCTATTCCACCAAAGCCACCCTAGACTTGCACTTGGCCCTGTTACCCACCAAAATGGGCAACCCTATAGGAGCCACCACTAATTGATGACGTGCCACTATCCATCTCTGCCACCTGGATCAATCATTTGCCTCTCACCCATCTCACAAGAGCACTTGAATGAATGTTGGATTCTGATCAAAAGGTATTTTATTCATTTGCAGTTAGATTCTTATGCTTGTTTGTACCTTGGGTTAGGATGATCGATGGGCTAGGATGATAAATGGGCTAGGATGATAGATTGGGGCACAAGGATGAAGAAAATGACCAAGAAGGGCCAATGCTTTGCCCAATGAGGCTAGCGTTGGGGAAATAAGGGTTTACGAGCTTAGGGCAAGGCCTAAAGGCTCCACAAGGGAGTCGCAAGCACTTAGAGGGTTGCGACCAAGGAAGAGGAGGAGAGGAGGGCCGAAAGGAAGAGGGGGGGCCAAGATGGCTAAAGGAGGAAGAAACAAGGGAAGGAAACCAAGAGGAGGGAAGCCGAGAGGAGGAGGGGCTAGTGGCAAGCCTAGGAGGGCAGAGAAGAGGAGGAGGAGGGAGGTCGAAGCCTCAAAACCCCACAGCAAGGCCTAAAGGAGGCCCTAAACCAAGACGCAGAGGGCAGAAGGAGAGACATTGAGGCTAAGGAGGGCAGAACTGGGGCTAGAAGCCCTGAAAAGTTTGAAACCCTTGCTCCAAAAAAAATTATGCTTCAGCTCTTTAATTTTCTGAAAATTCTTCTGTGGAACCCTGCAAAAACAATTCCAAGAGATTAGATCTTACCCTCAAGGGCCTAGATCTAGCTCTTCTTCCACTTAACTCCTTGATCTAACGTGCAAAAATTAAAATAGAGACACCCAAACCCTAAATATATACAAAATGAATCTAAAAACCCCAACCCAAGTTAGAAAAATAATTTAAATTTAAATTTACAAATTTATTTACAAAATATACATGTGTTTTCAAATGGATTTTGAGAAAATAATTTTTATCATAATTTTTACTTGAAAGAATGGCTAAAACGCTTCAAAAAAATTAATAATCACTATAGCCCAAACGAAGATTAAATCCACCATATAAAAACTAGAGATCCAAACAAAGTAACCCTTGCCCACAGTCTGTGAACTTGGAGACCAAGGATCGAGTACTTGCAAACACTATGTATTATCTCAAAATAATAATCATAAAGCGCCACATAGGAAGCTCGTAGTCAATACATACCACGGATCAACGAAACAAGAACACCTCGAGTTGCACCTGAAAGTATTTTATTATCGTAGAAAAAAATAGTTCCCAATGGGACAATAGTTTACACAATGCTTCAGCAACAATTTTAGCCGGAGATCAAGATGACTAGAGACTCAAATGACTCTCTAATTTATAGATAAATCCTCCTAGTGGAAAATTAACTGCTAGTTTCTTTGATCCTTGTCAAAATAATCTTGCTCATTGATAAATACTTCAAGATCTTTTAATCTTGGCCTTTGATTTCTTATTTTTGAGGAATTTTCGAATTTATCATTTAATTCCATTTTAATTAGCTCAAAATTAATTATTTAGAGCTAATTTCCTCAAAAATTTGACTTTGACTTAACCACCAAAGTCCAAGGGTCCAAATTTTCTTGAAAAATACAATATTCCCTTGGTGGAGGACCTTTAAAAAATGATTCTTTCAAGACCCACGAATTTTTCCATTTAAAGAACTTATTTTCCTAGACAATTTAATTTTGACTCTAATTAACTAATTTTCTAGCTTAGGATTTAATTTTATTTTGCCAGAAAAATTAATTAGTTTACACATGAGTGGATTAATTATTTTTTCAACCATCTAATACATATGATTTTTCATTTACAAGACTCAAAGACGGAATACACATTCGTCTTAGACCCTCAAGACACATAACCCCTCTACAACTCAATATGATCTAGTAAACCAAGTGATTTGTAATAAAATAATTTAGCCAATTAGCTTAAATTATTCCCGAACCACTTTTACATCAAACTCGACTAAAACACTAGGACTCACTTAATAGTTTGACAATAAATTTCACCCTAGATTTGGGGGTTTAACCTAAAGGGAAAAAACTCTTGATTAGTCGTGTCGAAAAACACAGGTAATCAGTGAGGTTAAAAAACCTCCTAGGATAGAATTCGCCATCAAATTATAAGCTTACCTAGGTTGTTACATAGACTCAAGCTTTTACTAATAAGATCATTTACAATATATAACTTGCAGAATGGGATGACTTTGACACATGGACTGCTGATATGTGATCCGATCCTTGTTGAAAAAGTTGGTACTTCTGCTTCCTTGGAACTTTGACAATTTGAGTGCAACGGGTCGATCTTCATAATATTGATTATTGTAAATCCAAGAGTCAAAAGAGAATTATTTTTGAGTCATGTCCATTTGGACATTTAAAAAGAGAAAAATTTGAATTTTTAAAAAGCAATTTTTTGGCTCCAAAAAGTTAATGTTGGACTCCTCCTAGTCAAGTTGGCCTACCCTCTAAGAGGCACCCATTCGGCCTATTGGATCACTATAAATGAAGAATGACTCAACCTCCTCAAGGACAATTCGTGTAGCCTCTATTAAAGAGCAAATTCGGATCTCTTCTTTTGTGATTCGGCCTATTCTAAAGCAGCAAGGAAAGCACTTTCTGAAGCCAGTGAAGGGCACATTCTAAGACAGCGAAAATTCTGAGGATCTAAGGCAACAAAATTCTAAGGATCAAGGCACAGAAATTCTAAGGCATTAGAGGCACCGAAATTCTAAGGCATCAGAGACAGCGAATTTTCTGAGGTGCAGAATTGAGCTAATGAATGAGGAAGAAAGAAAAAATTATGTCCTTGGGCAGAACAGAGCATGTTTCTTGGGCCAATTGACTTGACTAGAAGGATGGACCAGGTTGACCTAGTTATTGACTAAGATGTATCTTTACTGGATTGAAGATTTCTCTATTGAAAAGGTTGTTGGGTTTTTCCCCATGACGGTTTTCCCAGGGTAAAATATTGTGTTCTTGTGTGGTTCTCTCTTTATGATCTTATTGGCATATTGTTTTTCTTGTTGAAGTTCTCTATGTAATTGTTTTATGATGAAAAATGACTATAAGATAAGATCATCTAAGAAACAATTATCAGTTGGAGAACTCCTTAAAATTCAACACATCTCCTATTGCCTCCTCACTCTGAGATCCAAGCCTAGGCGAGGGTAAGGTCTGGGGAAGGGAGTTGTTTTAAAAATTGTTTTAGATCCAAGGACTAACCTAACTTTAAATTTACCAAGATAATTTCACTACACTACAAAGCGGGATGGATATTTGCATTTGTGTTTCTTATGCTCTCATTTGGCAAGTGCTATCTATTTTGAGCAATCTTTATTTACTTCAATATCATATTGAGCATTTATTTCATTCTCAAGCATCTTCCAAGTTCTTGTACATGTTGTTGGAAATATAGTAGCCATGGTGGTATTTTCATTAATAAAGAAAAGAGAATAAATTAATTTTGAAATTATGCCCCCACAAGTGTCTATTCGGCCTATAGCCCCTTTGAAGGCACCTATTTGACCCCCTTTGAAGAGTATAAATATGAGAGCTCTCTCTCTCATTTGCACATTGATGATCTCTTGCTTATCTTTGTTACATCGAAGAAAGAAGGAAGAAGAGGAGGTCCAAATTGCAGACGAAGAGATGCCTTGATGGCTTGGCACTTGTGGGAGGTCATGTACCGGTTTGCTATTATTTTGATGTATGGTTTCTGGATGAATTGATGAACATTGACTCTCTCTCATAAGGAAAGATTTCTGGGTTTTCCCCTAGTGGGTTTTTCCCTGGCTGCATGCCTAATTTTCTGTCTCTCTTGTCTCATTGTCTCATTGTTATTTCTACTGCTCTATTGTAACTAATCGTTGAAATTTTCTTATGTATAATTGCTTGATGATATTGAATATTATATGTAATTGATGGTAATAAATCATTGGAAGTAGTTATTGTTGAAGAATATTGTTGTCGTTTGTTTCTACTAGAAATATCAACACTTGCTAAGTATCATTTGCCATTTTACTTTGGAAACACTTATCTTTTATGACATTTTTACTTCAAGTTTTTCTTTCCAAGCTTTCCTTTACAGAATCATTATCTTTACTTGGAATATTTGTTTAGCATATACTTATATCTTGGCACTGTTTTTATTTTGATTATCTTGACACATTCAGTCTTGTTGATGTATATGCTCATGAATGTGCATTGATGTTATATAGTGAAGCGTATCTTGATAATCTTTACTAACTCCTAGAACTTAACTTAATTAGTTGAGCCTTAGATATATTTTAGGGTCCACCCCCTTTGCTTTGCTAGGAGTAAGCCTAGACAGAGGAGTTGAAAATTGATGACAACCTCAATTCAAGACTTGCCCCCAATGCCACACCAAGTGGAATTAAAGACTTTCTCCACGATAATCCTAGGTGTGGATTAAGGTGGCAACAAGACCCACTGTCACCTTGGCCTAAATCCCCACTCTTTAAGCCCAACTACCTTCTTAATGGTTATGGGAGGATTCCCTTTGAATGTTATGAACATGAATATATATAAAATAATATAAATAATAAATAACAATAATTAATTCATAGTTAAGGAAGACACGAAAGGACACAACTTCGTACGAGAGGGCACTCCTGCCTGGTATTTATAACAGGGCCCTCATTTGTAATACCATATCATCCACACACCAAATTATCAAATTAGGATTCTATTACCAGCCACAACTAGGGCATTAAACAATAAGCAATGAAGTAAATATCCATAATACTAGTTGCTAACCAAATGACAGAAGGAGCATTCTGGAAAAATTACAACATCAACTATCCACATGCCAAAATGGCATTCATAGAATTCTCATTATTTCTAGTGTTCGTAAAATGAAATTAGATCGACTATTGACTAACCAATCGCAGAATGTTGTAAAAATGCACCACCAATCAGTTCAAAATGCCTCTTGCTTTCTAATGTTCCATTTTAACCTTGACAAAATAGTATATGTCAAACAAAGACAAAGAGTCCAAATCCTTAGAGTGGAAAGGATGACATGCATGATTATATATGCTACCTAACTTACTTGACATGTTCAAGAGGGGTCACATGTCATGAATCCGTTGTGTCAGACATGGATTCGTGAAGACGTGCCAAACATGCATTTGGTGTGTGTCCTATTCACAGGACAGTGTGTCCTGCAAATCAGGCATGTGTCCCTCCAGTGCTTCCTCTAATTTTGTGGTTCCAACTTCCCGCTACAACAAGGCATATCTAGTTTCTTCATTAATTTCAAATTTCAATTCCATGAATTACATAAAGCTGTATATTACTAAATTCCCTAGTCCAATTTTATAACCCTCAAGTAACTTGCTTTTTTCATGGTTCACCATTCTATAGAGATCGTTGTCTATCTTCAGAAACTCTAATCTTTCAGTGAGTTGGCCCTCCTCCTTCTATGAGTTTGAACAGTTCTACACAATGCTTAGCTTTATCAGCTTCACAATCAACCCAATAAACAAATCTTGACTGTCCTCTCTTGTCCCATAGTATTTCAATATGTTTTATACAATTCATTGTAAAGCGATGACACCCACATAATTGAAATGTAGAGGATGATCACTGTAAAGTATTGATACCCAAAAGCAATAACTTCTGCTAAACCTGAGATACCTTGGCTGCAGATGAATGATGGCAACACTCAAATAAAATTGTATACATGTGTTGTTCAGTGCAGTGATGACAATATCGACGATATATCGCCAAATATCGGAAATATCACAATATTTTCCCGGTGATATTTCAGCTCGCCAAAAATATCGCGATATTTTCGGGAGCAAAAATGTCGCGATATTTCCAAGATATCGTCGATATCTCGGCAAAATATCGCGCAATGATATAAAATATTGTCGCTCCAATTGAGTCGCGCCTATAAAAAGGAAATTTGGCTTTTTTTTGCTCATTTCGGTTTTCTGAGTTTTGGAGAGGGAAGGGGAAGAGCGTTGTGGTAGTTGTAAAGGAGAAATTGAGGATCCAACAGCCATTATCACCACCAACTACAAATTTTTTGTGGATCAACGATTGAAGAACAGTGAGACAAAATTCATTTCTTCCATTAACAGGTATGTTCTTAAAAACCCCTATGTTAATGATTTTTTTCATAGATTTAGGGTTATTCTTGCTTGCCTCTTTGCCTACCAACATTTTGCTTCTTTTATTTTCCATTTGCTATGTTTTTTATGCCCATGAGCCAATGCAAGGGTTTTCTCCATATTTGGACAGCAAACTCCATTTCTTTTTTTAACTTTCAAATGCACCCTCTTATTTCCATTTTTCATTGAATTCACATTGCAAATAATGTAGCAAAAAAATTTTGTAAAATGAGGTGGTTATTACTTATTATTTTTTGTGTATGGGTGGAGTAACTTTAATCATTAATTCCAATTTTTTGTTTTTTTGGTGCCCTAGGTTTGAATTAGCTCACTACAAATATGCCAAAAGCCTTGGACCCATTTTGGGAGTATGGGGAGACTGATGGTGGGACAAATCGGGCATACCCATCATGCAAATTGTGTGGGATCAAGATGACAAGAGGGATTACACGATTGAAATACCAGCTGGCTAGACTCCCTGGACATGATGTGGGGATTTTTATAGTTTCTAGTCCGGAGCTTATACAAAAATCTCTTGAAGCGATTGATGAAAAAGACGAAAAGAAGGAAGAGGCGGAAAGAAACAAGGTTGAACGTGCAGGTAGATCTTTCGAGATATCTTCTATTGATTTTGGGGCAGAGGGTAGTGTCAGGGGCTCCACAGCATCACCTGCTACTGCTAGTGCAAGGTCATCATTTTTTGTTCCATGAACAGGACATGGAGCACAGCCTTCCATACAATCAATTTTTAAAAAAAGGGAGAAGCAAGAAGCAGATAGAGTTATGGGGAGGTGTCTTTTCTGGAGCGACTTACCTCTCAGCATCACCAAAACCAATCCATTTTGGCAGCCAATGTGTTATGTTATCGTTGTTGTGGGCCCAGGGTACAGAAGTGCTACATATGAGGAGTTGCAAGGGCCAATTCTTCAACCAGGAAAGTAGGACATCAACTCTAGATTGGCGGAGATGAAATAAACATGGGAAGTCTCTGGATGCATAGTGATGTCTGATGATTGGACAGACAGGAAGGGTAGGACCCTTCTAAATTTCTTGGTACATTGTCCTAAAGGTACATGTTTATTAAATCAGTGGATGCATCAGCACATATAAGAGATGCAACAATGATATGTGAGTTGTTAGATGGGTTCATCCAAGAGATTGGTGTGCAGAATGTGGTGCAAGTCATAACAGACAATGCAGCTAATTATGTGTTTGTCGGCATGATGCTTATGGAGAGGCGTTGCACATTGTTCTGGATTCCGTGTGCAGCACATTGTATCGATTTGTTGCTTGAGGATATGGGGAACTTTCCTTCATCAAGGAGGTGATTGATATGGCTAGGAGCGTCACCAAGTTTATTTATAACCATGCTTTTGTTCTTAGCCTCATGAGGAGATACACTAGAAACAAGCAGTTGCGGTGTCCTGCAATCACATGTTTTGCCACCAACTTTATTACTCTTCAGTCTTTGCTTCGATGTTAGTTCAAGTTGAAGCAAATGTTTGTTTTTGATGAGTGGCGTGATTGTAGATACAGCAAGAGACAGGATGGGAGAGCCATTGCAAAAATGGTGTACACTGACATGTTTTGGCAAGAAGTAGAAGAAGCGTGCTCAGTTAGTGAACCTATAGTAAAGGTTCTGAGATTGGTAGATGGGGACAAGCCTGCAATGGCTTATTTGTATGAGGCCATGGATAGAGCCAAGGAGGCCATTCGTTCTTATTATGCAGACAAGAGTTTTGTTGGTCTTGATAGGCATATGATGTTATGGGATGTGATTGATAGTTGGTGGACAGGGATGCTTCATCGACCCATTCATGTAGCAACACTCTTCCTCAACCCCGCATTTTCATACAAATGCGCCTTTGATTTTGATGGCGAGATGATGAAAGGGCTCCATTCTTGTATTCAGAAGATGGTACCTGATCCTGAGCTTGGTAGCAAAATCAATAGTGAGATACAGTTTTATCGGGATTGTGTTGGCCTATTTGGCTTTAATGATGCTATTAGGGAAAGGACCCTCCCCATGCCACGAAAGTGACAAGTCATCACTCATTAGAATTTTCAATTTAGAATTTCCTTATTTATAATTCTAGATTTTTAAAATTCAATTATGTAACTTTTATTTGAAAGTTTAATTATGTTTTAAGTTTTTAACTTTTTTATTTCTTTATTCTATTGTAGATATTTGGTGGTGAAGCTATGGTGCAAGGGCACCAAATTTTCAGAAATTGGCCATAAGAATCCTGAGTCAAACATGTAGCTCTTCAGGGTGTGAGCGCAATTGGAGCGTATTTGAGAAAATACACTCAAAAAAGCGCAACAGGTATAATTTTGAGCTTCAGCGTTCAGTTGAGCAATTACATTTATTGTAATTTTTTATTTTTTATTTATGACCCTCAAGTGTAACGAGTCAAGACTCAAGACTCGTTAGTTTTTTTGACACTCTTATAGGTTGGAGTTCGCACGCCTCAGTGGTTTATTGTATGTGCATTACAATATCTAACTTCGAGTGAAGCAAATAGAAGCACCAATGGATCCAGATGCCATTTCCTTAGACAATATTGGGTGGAGTCTGAGGTGCCCATCTTGGAGGAGTCACCTTCATGGTTAGAGCCAAATAATCCATTAGAACAGGGGCAGTAAGAGGAGGAGGAGGAGGGGGAGGAGAAGCACAAGGAGCAGCAGCACGAGGAAGAGGAGGAGGAGGAGGAGGAGACTATGGGAGCATTAGCATCTACACCATCTGCTATAGATATAGGACAGCACAGCTCCATATCTAACACTCATTATTTGACATTAGGTGCAGGGGCAGGGCCCTCTACTACTAAGGGCAGGCCTAGAAAACAACCCATCATGTTTTCCCGTAAAAGGGGGAGAGGGCACTGAATTCAGACAGATAGTTGCTAGTTTTATTTGTTTTGCTACATTTAACTCATGATGATGAGGTAACTTTATATATGCGATGTTATTTTGTATTGGTTCTCCACATTTGAGTCATTGATTGGACAATTATCGGGGATTAGCAGGATTTGGTATCGCCTTTGATGTATCATTTCTATTTGACATCTATATATCAATACTTTCTTCATATTTATGTGCTAGTGTGTTTATTTCATGTTGTTATGGCTTTATATGTTTAAAAATCTGAAGAAAAAAAATAAATACATTATGCATTTTCTATGCTTGCCAATATTTCGCCGATATTGCCGATAAGATGTTTTCTGGACCCTCACTGATATTTTGCCAATACCGATATTATCGACACTGGTTCAATGATGTGGACTTGGTCTGTTGAATATAGTCACAATACCTTCCAAATATCTATATAAATATGTATTCAATATAGTAAATTTTAAGTTTTTACATTATCTATTTGTTCGACATATACATTTCTAAGACGTTATCCAATCAGAACTGGTTAATGAAAGTGATTTAACATGGAACCACATTTGGACTGAAATAGCTTCTCTAGAGTTTGTGGGTGAGGAAACAGAGTGCAAGATTTGTCAATGGGTTGCACTAGAGGTCTGTCAATGGCTTGAACACCTCTAGTGCAAGCCATTGACAAACCTTGCACCCTCTCTCATTTCTTGTATGATTGTCATTTGATCCTCATCAATGTAGTAATAATTGTGTGATCGAATTTGTATTATCATCATGTAAATTTTTTAGCTTTTATATTCTAAAAATTTTGAATCTTTATGTCTATTTCATTTAGTATTTTTAATTCATTAATTTGTTTTATATATATATATATATATGAAAGATGTCCTTCATGTCCTGTTTGTAGGGTCACTGTGTCTTATCTCAAACACTCATATTTCTGTGTCCTCCATGCCCTGTCATCACATAAGATGAATTATTATAATGCTACATATAACGAAAATCTCTCATTACATTTTCATATTTTCTTGCTTTCATGTTAAAAACATTTAGTAGGAATAATGATGCAGATGGCTGCTTACATTACACGATTTGTCCTCAAATGATGTTGATTTTTAGAGAGTTTCTTAACTGATAATTACTTCCAATGATTCTAAACCAATTCATCTTATGTGATCCGAAAATCTTGCTCAAAAGGAGAGGACTAATGGCTTATTTATAATGAATGGATGAGGCCAAATAGGTGTGTCTTTTGGGGTGAGCTGACCTGAACTTGTGAATGAGCTGGCCTTTACATTTGGGAGGCAAAATTCACAATCTGAAAATTCAAATTTTATTCTTTCTGGAGCCGACTTGGAATCCACAATTTTATTTATCATTTTATAATTATGAAGACCAACCATAGCTACAAAAATCAACAAATCAAAGGCTCTGAGAACTCTCTATTTACAATGAGTTGAACTGTTCTATGGCCCAACAGGTAGTTCATTCAGTCTTGAAAGTTGACCAAACCTTACAGAATCCAGGCATTATATTTTAAGTTTGTGATTTCAAATTTGAATGATGAATTTTCCAATTTTATATCTAAGAAAGAAAAAAAAAGTATATAAATGTCCGCTAATGGCCGAAACAAATTAATGGGCCTAAAAATTACAGAAAATACAAATAACTAAATAAGAACGATGCAGGCATATCCACCCATAGCTGGAAAAAAAAGGTAGATAAAATGTAATAAAAGCATAATTTCCTGACAAAATGGAGGTAGATTAAGGCAGTTTGTACAGAAACAAAACAAACCAAAACAAAAAAAACACTTACTGCATTTTAAAAACTCAATAAGCAGGTTGCTTCCAATATTTTTCAATAAATGAGCATGCTAGATATCAAAAAAAAACATAGCAGAGACTAGACTTTTTTCCATTCTCACATCAGAAAGAAAAAATAAAGGTAAAACATGTTACAAATTAGTCATTTAAAGAGATAGCTTTATAAAGAAACTGAGTAGTTTTATAAAGAAACTAAGTATTTAAAGTAAACTGCGTCAGATGAGGGTTTAGGCCAAACAGAGAGTGAGATTCGCACAAGTACCAAATAGCTTACCTGTAAAATGGTGTTAGCCTGCAAAACAATAAACCAAAACATCACATGAGAACATTGTCTTAAGTTTCTCAAAAGGCATGGCCCATAATCAATAATACATGAAAGGTCAAAAACAGTTATTAAATATAACAGACATCAAATTTGGCAGAAGGAATAATACTTCAGATATTCAACAACTGAAAAAAAGTGGTGCTGAACAAACTGCTATTAATTTGTTGGGTATAAAAAAATTAGAAAGCACGACTGAGCTATTTTCCCCCCAGTAAGGTATAGGAAACATATAGGAAGCAACAAAGTAGGATTTGAATTAATTATTCCAGTTCAGTTGCAGAAAAAAAATATATTTCACCACTATACAGGATACAACAGAAGGGACAAATTACAATAATGCATGTCAACTGGACCGAGAACGTATGTACTAATTACACTGTGTTTCCAAACTTTATCAAGGAGAAGATTGTCTCCAAACAATAAAAATGTAGTTCCAAAATGATATAGTATGAGACATATTACATTTCAGTACAGGACAGGCGTGTAAGCAATTATTGATCAGTGTCTTTGCAATATCTCTGTCTGCAGGGTGAATATGAAAATTTGTCAAAGGAAAGAATGCTCTGTCAAAGCCAAGAAGGGTCCTTTAAGCCTAAAGTAAGTGCAAACCGAGTACAGACAACAAAATCTAAGAAAAATCACCTTTGAACTCATTCTAGAAACTGCTAGAACCACATAAATCAGTAGAAAAGATAAAGTTAGCATACAAGATGGCTATCTTACACAGTTAGCTTGCAGATGATGTCATCCATGGCACTGCTCAAAACTAGTGAATCCAGGTGGAATCATAGAGATTGATCCATATCTTTAGATGCCTCAGAAGCTATAATATAGTGCTGAAATCATTCCAATTCCTTATTATTCTGCTCTTGTGTTGTCTCTCTCCTAGTGATTGCAGCATTTGATTTCATGCTGAACTGGTTTCATTCATATTACAGAGGATGTTTATTCTATTTCCTTAAACATTTTTCTCATTTCCAACCACAGAAACTTCATACAAGTCTCACTCTATCTTCTTCTAGACTAAATCTGGATCTGTTACAGACCTTGTAGTGGCAAAAACTGAGGCCCTCGTGATATTTGAGGCCAAGCTGATGATGGGAGTCTGACTGCTTAAGCAGACATGATGGTAGTGGATCCAGCTCTGAGGTTTCATAAAGACTAAAGACTCAGAATATTATAACCTCAGTAAGTTTAGTCTCAATAACAGTGAAGTTGCACATATGTACTCATTTCATCAGATGTTGAATTTTGAATGACTCTCGAAGGCAATGGAAACAATAGCTTCATTCATTTATGGTCTCCTCTGATGGATCGCATTCTTCATTGTTCTAAGAATGCTTGTGTCAATTGGTAATGTACCCTACACATAAACAAAGAAACCCTGACTTGGCATTTGAGACCTAGGTTTTTTATAGGGTAACTAGAATAGGCATGGGAGAAGACCTACTTTGAACTAGGATACTAAAATAGATAAGATAATTTTATTAATGGCCACAAAACTAGGTCAACGGGACTAATAAGCACAATCCAATGTAAATAATGTGAGTGCAAAAGCGACTTCTAGATCAATATTTAAAGTAAGAAGCAAATGAGGGAAAACAAAGCCAAATATCTAGGGTTGCTAAGGTCCTCACAACCTTACTATGATTGGCACACACAAGATGAAGCCACATTGTCAGTGGTCGCTGATACCCACCATTTTGTGGGTGATATCCCTAGGAGAAAAAGATTCTCCATGATGGTCCTCAGTTGGCAGCCTCTCACAGCGACCAACTAGCTCGATGTGCCATTTCTCTGCCACCTAAGCCAGCCATGTGGTCCCTCACCCATCTGTCATGATCGTATGTTTGAATGTAAGCCTCCCAAACCTAAATGTATGCCTTGTTATTTGGTAATTGAGTATTCTAGTTTATTTACCATGGAAACTTTGGGCATGGATTAATGGGGGGATTCGGTGGAAAGAGTAGTCTAGGTCTGTGCTCTCGTCCCCTAGGACTCTTTTGGGATGTTGACCTTGCACCCTAGTCCCGTGGGATCTCTTTTACTGACCTATTGGTTTTAGGAATGGTACTACATGGGAAACCCTAATTTTTGTTGTGTGGTCCACTCCCTAATTCACATATATTACTCCCCTTCCGCTCATTACACCGCCAATCATCTCTCCTCCCACCTGGGTCCACATAGGGTCAGCCAGGCCCTCCCCTCGCCCCACATCTTGAGTCGAGCCTAGAATGATGCTCGAAGTTTGATGCAACTAAAAGAAAAAGAAAAAACATAATTGGCCACATTCAACAGGAAAATTGTACCACAAAATGCAAAAGATGGTCAGGACAAAAGCATTTAGAATGTGGGCAAAAGCCATGACATGAGCTCTACCCCATTCCATGGCTATTGCCCTGGTTCCTACATGGCCCTTGATGAGCCTCCTTTGTCATTCAGGAACCCATGATTGTCCCAAACCTCGGTGGGCAATGAACTGCCCCACCTTATAAGGGGGTATCCACAGCTATTCTTTGCACATCATGCTCTCGTTACCTAGAGCCCCAAGTAATTAATCAAAGTAAATCATAAAAATTCAAGAGGCATATGAAGAAGTGTGGAAAAATCAAGGCCAAGGTAACTCATGCACCACGATTGCTCCCTACTACACATTATTTACCCAAGTGTGGGCTTCCCTTTTATTAGCTACCCTTGTACCATGTCATGTGATCCAAGTTGCCCCCGTTCATTCCCTACTCCATTCCATCATTATGCCACATGCCACCACCATTTGAAGGATGTACCTGATTTTTTCATTAGTGCAGATATAGAGATCGAGGGAAGCCTTCGAATAACCGGCTTGAACCCATTGCTTAATCCTGCTCATGAAAATATGGAGATTTTTCTTTATGAAGGAACGAACTAGATTGTCCTTTTATAATTTTCCCTTTTATAATAAAGTGATAGATAAAATTGTCATTAAAAAGTTTATTAGCAAATTAATAGATCACTTTGGAATGACATATACATCACATAACTTGGATCAACTCAAGACTTCAAGTTTTCAACAAGCTACTGATACAACTATTTCATTAGGAATTGATGATCTTTTAACAGCGCCTTCCAAAGGATGGCTCGTCCAAGATGCGGAGCAACAAGGTTCTGTTTCGGAGAAAAACAAAATCATTATGGGAATGTACATGCAGTGGAAAAATTACTATACCACCCCCTTTAGATGTAGAAACCACCTAATAGGATGCCTGGTTAACCCTATTTGGAGTTGGGAGACATTAGCAAATGCCAAAGCCCACTATGGAAGGGCCTGCCATTATGAAGTGCTCACTTGTTATCCATAGCTTATAAAATCTTTTACTTGATTTTTTTAATGACTTAGTGTGCTTGAAGGCACGGGGATGCATTGGATCTTATGCAGGATTGCAGGTGGTTTCCATTTGGGTTTGGTTTCCCTATACGGGGTCCTGAGCCCAAAGAGCTACATTAGCATATGTAGGGTGTGTGTAGAGAATCATGGGCCTCCACAACAGTAGAAAACACTCCATGGATCCCCACATCCATTCAAAGATTGCTCGTGGTTCACTTATTGGACGAGGAATATGCACCTGATCCATCATGCCCAACTGGCCCCAGAGTTGCACCATACACTTGGCAAATGATCCAGGACTTGCACGATGATGTGCCATCACCTATAACATCATCCTAGCCCTTGCAGGTGATCTACAGGCATCTTCTATTTGTTTGGAGACCCATGAGGACAATTGTGTGCCCCCACATGTCATTTGGAGCACCATAGGTTATTACAAGGGGCCAACCCCTTGTCCACTACTTTTGTGAGTTCAACTACACATTATAACACATATGGACTCCATTAGGCCTCCTCCAAGGCCCAACGACATGCACTATTCATTATTCGACCTTTTGAGAGGATTATTCTTTTGTTTATAAGCTAGTTTGGTGGGCTTGTCACCAAAAGTTAGTTATTTTGGATATTATTTTATTGTAGGGGCTAATGTAGGCCTAATAATCTGACCAAATATAAAGTTATTTAGGTGGTTTTAGTTTTGGTCCAAGGGGTTCAAGTGTTATTCTTCTTGTTGTCTTGTGATTGCAAACTGTAAAATTTGTAGTAAAATGTAGAGGCAGCAGCAAATCCCCTTGGAAATGGCCACCCTGGTCACCACTACAAAGCCTTTTACCAACAACGCAATGCAATTTCCAGCAACCTGGAAATTGAATTACTGAAGTCAAGGGATCAAATCCCATTGGGTACTATGCCCAGAAAATTTCCAACAAATATATTTTATTTATAGCAACTATTAAATGTTGTTTTTAGACACTAAAAATGAAAGATACATAAATATATTAGAAGTAGATCCTACCTACAAAGTTCCAAAGTAAAATACTTGTAATGTGTTTGGAACACTGTTATCAGAATCGGCTGGTCCGACTAGTTTGGGGGTCAAACCAACCTTGTTCGAGCTCTAGAACTGGAAATGGCTGGTTCAATACTAAGCTTGCGGGTTTTACACCGAATCGGCCAATTTTGCACCAAACCAACATGTTCGTGTAGGAATTTACAGGGTAAGTTCCTCAGACAGAACACCAAAGGACACCACTCACAAACAGATCACAGATCAATACACCAGTATTCTTGACATGGTTAAAACCCTCAAAGAAGGAAACAGTCCACGGCCTGAGCCAACACGACCACTTCAAGCGATTTATTAATAAAAGAAAGAAAATTTACATAAGCTTCTCTCATGAACAGTCACCCTACAAATGACCCTCCATGCTCTTTAAATAGAGATCATGGACCAATCGGGTGTTAAGCCACGGATCAAGTGTTGGTAATACCAAGAGAATGAACCGTTGGATCACTTCATGTCTAGAACATATCGTGACCATCGGATTGTAAGTTACAAATGTACATAGTAAAGAAACACACTTTACCTAACTCTACACTAGACCAAGTTATACTTAACTATTTCCTATGTGTCGAAATATCCTAACATCCCCCCTTAAGAACAATTTGGGATAGGATTGAAGGATGTAAAAATATGACACAATATGAGAAGGAAGGAGGGATTATGACTAGAGCATATCCCCCCTTAGTGACAACTTCCTGAACTCCAACCATAAGTCGAAGTTTAGTAAACTACTAAACTTCGCCTCTATGAGAGCCTTTGTAAAGATGTCTGCAACTTGATCATAGGTTGAACAATATTGCACTTCAAGAACATGGTCATGAATGAGCTTTTTGATGAAGTGCATGTGTAGTTCAATGTGTTTGTTGCGCTGATGTTGGACTGGACCTTTGCATAGTTGAATGGCACTTTGATTATCACACCAAAGTGTAGTCGGGTTTTGTTGCTGAAAGCCAAACTCTGACAGGATCTGACAAAGCCACAGAGCTTCCTTACTAGCTTCTACGGCGCCACAATACTCTGCTTCTGCTGAAGAAAGAGAAATGGCACTCTGTTTCTTGCAAGCCCATGTAATAGGTCCAGAACCAAGAGTGAAGACATAACCTACAGTAGACTTCCGATCATCAGGGTCACCAGCCCAATCGAAACCAATGAAACCAACCAATAGAGGAGATGCTTCTGCACTGTAATGAATCCCAAACTGAACTGTACCTCGAACATAATGAAGTATTCTTTTAGTTGCTTTCCAATGACTTTCATGTGGGTTTTGCATAAACCAAGTAATAAGACCAAGAGCAAAGGAAAGGTTAAGACGGGTATGGGTCAGATACAAAAGTTTTCCTACAAGCTGATGGTATAAGGTAGCATCAACTTCACGGGAAGTACAAGTGACTGAAAGTTTGGCTCCAGACTGAAAGGGAGAAAGGGCTGGCTTACAGTCTTCCATGTGAAAGAGGTGTAGAAGATCACAGGCATACTTGGACTGGGAAAGGGAAATACCTTCCTTGGATTGCAAGACTTGAAGACCATGAAAATAATGCAAGTGTCCTAAGTCTGTCATTTCAAACTGCTCTTTAACGCTAGACTTCACATGGTTTATAAGGTTGGGATCACTACGAGTAAGGATAAGATCATCAACATAAAGAACAAGAATGATAAGAGACTTGCCCACTTTCTTGGTGTAGACAGTATTGTCAGAATGACACCTAGAAAAGCCAATATCTAAAAGAAAGCTATCCATTTTGGCATACCAAGCTCGAGGGGCTTGCTTGAGACCATAAAGGGATTTCTTAAGCCGATATACAAGGCTGGAGTCTTTTGTATAAAACCAGGAGGTTGTTCCATATATATTTCTTCATGTAAGTTCCCATACAAGAACGCAGATTTAACATCCATCTGATCGACTTCCCATTTGAAAGAGGCAGCAAGGGAAAGAACAAGGCGGATAGAGTTCATTTTGGCAATATGGGATAAGGTTTCAGTATAGTCAATGCCTTCAACTTGTGAAAAGCCCTTAGCAACAAGATGAGCTTTATGTTTATCAATTTTTCCATCTGGTCCAAACTTGGTTCTGTAAACTCATTTACATCTAACAAGTTTTCTTCCCTTTGGAAGAGGAACAAGATCCCATGTATCATTTGCCAATAATGAACAATATTCTTCATTCATAGTTGCGTCCCAATCTGGATGGCCAGAAGCTTCTGCAAAGGTTTCAGGATCATAATTCGCTGAAGCTTGAGCCAATAAAGAAGAGGCTCTATCAAACTGAGAACATGTACGTCGTTGATCTGTAGGATCACCTACAAGAGCACCTGCTACATCCCAAGTAGCACGGACCCATTTTGGACACTGAGGAGCTAAAGGAGGATCCTGAGAAGGTGGCGGAGGATTGTCATCCTCACTGTCATCATCTGAAGAAGAAATATTTTCAGAAGTAGAAGGGATAGAGGTGGCACATACGTCGAACTAGGCTCGTAGGCCGATATATTTTCAGCAAACTTTACATCTCTTCTAATGATAACATTTTTGGACTTAAGTGGAATAAGTCTATATCCTTTAACATCTTCAGAATATCCAACAAAAATACATTTTTCACTCTTAGGTTCTAAAGCTTTATGTTTCTCATCTGGAATATGGGCCCATGCTTCACTTCCAAAAACACGAAAGAGACTTACATCTGGTTTAATTGAGCTCCATGCTTCTTCTGCAGTGATATTCTTTAATACCTTAGTAGGAGTGTGATTTACTATGTAATTTGCACAGTTTAATGCTTCTGCCCAAAAATTAAGGACCTAAGAGATCCTAGATAGATTTTAGCTACTGGCATTGCTAATGATTCTACAAGGTTGTATAAGTTTAACAACTTTGGGTCATCAACACTTCCCTCGGTATTTGTTGCTCATAATGATGAAGTGAGCAAACTTTGGCATGAGCGATTTGGTCACTTAAACTATCGCTCCCTTCAAAATCTATGTAAACAAAATATGGTGACAGGTCTTCCTATGGTATCTTGCAAAGATGGTGTTTGTTCTGGATGTGTACTCGAAAAACATCATCGGGATAGTTTTGAAAAGTGTGCCTCTTGGCACGCCTCAGCCCCTAAAGGCTCTAATACCATGTAGGAATTTACAGGGTAAGCTCCTCAGACAGAACACCAAAGGACACCGCTCACAAACACATTACACATCAATACACCAGTATTCTTGACGTGGTTAAAACCCTCAAAGAGGGAAACAGTCCACGGCCTAAGCCAACACAGCCACTTCAGGCAATTTATTAATAAAATAAAGAAATTTTACATAAGCTTCTCTCATGAACGGTCACCCTACAAATGACCCTCCATGCTCTTTAAATAGAGATCATGGACCAATCAGGTGTTAAGCCACGGATCAAGTGTCCGTAATACTGAGGAGAGAATGAATCGTCGGATCACTTCATGTCTAGAACATATCATGACCGTTGGATTGTAAGTTACAAATGTACATAGTAAAGAAACAGACTTTACCTAACTCTACATGAGACCAAGTTATACTTAACTATTTCCTGTGTGTCGGAATATCCTAACAGTTCGGTACAATGTGGCCAACCACATTCCGAAGGCAATTGAAGACAAAACAAAAAACAATAATTTTTAAGTAGGGCAGCTTAATATTTAAGCATATGGCCCTACAATTGCCATGCAATTAATGTAATGTTAAATTCTTAAATCGCCCAGCTCACAAGCAAGCTCAAGCCAAATCCAAGCCTCTTCTCTACTCTCCAAGCTCCCTATTTCTTTGCACCCTTGGTCAAAGAATTTGGATGAATACAATATGCTCTGCTCAACCTTAAGCTTAATCTGCACAAATATTTCCTATCCTCCACCTGATGATTTCCTTTGGCCAATACTTAGCCAAATTTCCAAGCCTCCAAGCTTCTAATTCTTTGCACAATTCCTGAGAGAATTAGCTTGTATTTAAAGGGAAATTCCTCATCCATAACTGTGCAATCCCTTCTAGGTTCAGTTCCTGATTGCATGCACCATTTGTACAACTCAGAAAAATATACAACAAATAGTACACTGTCCCTGCACTCTAGTCTCAACTGGATCTTTCTCAGAATCGACATGCATGAGTTTCTGATGAGGGAAGCTTCAGTTAACTAGAGTAGCACTAGTTAAGTGCATTAATGCATCAACTAACTGTTAACTCAATATTAGTTCCTCAAACAATTTGGAACTAATTTAACTAGACTTAACTCAATAAATTGAGTTAACTAATTACAACTCATACTTAACTCATGTTGGACCCCTATAATATAGGGAGAACATATACAGGACTTCAGAAAGACTTCCAACTCGAAATTCCTATGTTAACTAAGTCAACTCACTCTAGTTAACTATTACAAGTTGTTATGAGAATAGAATTTGATTTTAATTCTCAGTTTAATTCAAGGACAAATTAAACTGGAATTTCTGGATTCTATTTTTATCATTTCTTATTGCTATTTTTAGCACTCCCTCTCAACAAGCAAGGAACTCAACTCAATCCCGATCTTGAACCTTTGGAATGTTCTGCGTGCAACACTTCTCTCTAGCGTTGTTGCTCCAGCAACTCTAGAAATAAAAAACATACAACCTGAATCAGATGATGCCTCTGTCATCAAAGTCTTTGACTGTTATTGCTTTTGTCAACTGAAAACTCTACGCTTCTGTTGACCCTGCCTTTCTGCATTGTTGTCGACCCTCTCTACGCTTCTTCAGTATCTAACTGCTCTAGCCTCTGTCACTTTGATCTCTAATTGCATCAATCCCACTAATTCCACCACCTACTATGTACTTTGGGCTCCCGTAGCAAGGTACAATCCATGAGATAAAACCACTCAATGGACCTTGCCCAATTTCATCCCTCTTAGTACTATCACTTCAAATCGCCCCACCTCACACCTGGAGGTATGGCTGCATGTGATCCCTCTGCCCACTTGGCTCGAAATCTCCCCCTACTGGAGGTTTCTGCATGACTGGATGCCTCCACTCGGTCTCCTCTCAGCTTCTCCAATTATGGCTGCTCCCCAATTGTCTAAGACTGCTTCTTCTCTGCTTGAGTGTATCTCTCCACTCGGTCTCCTCTCAACTTCTCTAGTTGTGGCTGCTCCACAACTTCCTGAAACTGCTTCAGAGGATTCTTTTGGGGTTGCATGTTGAGAGGTAATTTACTCTTTCTCTCAACCACCAAGTCTCTAACCTTTACCTTGCTCCTCAAGGCTTTGCATGCATCTTGAACCTCAAGGGCATACAGGTTCTTGACCCGTGCACCAATCTGTTTCACCTGTCCCGTGGTGATGTGTATAAGGAAAACCTTTCACTTACTAAAAACCACATCATAGCCACGGTCTTCCAATACCACGACTAAAACAAGATTCTTTTTTAGTCCTGGAACATACATCACATCTGTGATCCTGAGAGGGGAGCCAGACTCCCTCTGAAAAGGTAACCGTACCAATCCCGGTAGCTCTATACCTCTCGTCATCTCCAAACTCTATGCTTTGCTTGAGGTCTTTCTCCTCAAAATCACTAAAGAGATCTCTATTCCCCGTCATATGGAATGAGGCACCGTTGTCAAGATACCACATGCCTCCCATGGAAGTGTTGGACATGCATGCAATGAGAGTGAAATCAAGTTCAAATTGTGAAGCTAGAGCTTCACCTGCGGCTGCTACTGTCGGCTCCTTCTTGCTTTCTTTCTTTTGTGGGCAGTTCTTGGCATAGTGTCTGTGCTCGTGATAGCGAAAACACTTGATTTTCATCAAGTCCATCTTCTTTCCGCCCCCCCTTGCCTTGGGACATCTTTCCCTTGGCCTTCTTTGCCTTACTCGCTAAGGAAAAATACTCTTCCACTTCCTTGGAAGAGGTACCATCTCTGGTGTTCCTCCTGATCTCCTCTTGCATCAAATTTGACCACAGTCGTTCCCAATCTGGAAGCTTCTCCCGACCATTGACAAAGTTCTGATAACTATGCCAACTCTTTGGGAATCCAAGAAGAGTAAGGCTCACCATATCTTCCTCTGTCCCGCCGACACAGAATTTTCTGGAAAAAGAACTGATTTTAAATCAGCAATATATCCCTCATCCAAACTCTGATTCCGCCGATTTTTTTTAATTTGGATATTTTTCCGCAAAGAATCCAAATCTCCTATTTGTTTCTAAAAATTTTGCACAAAGTTTTCAGATCTGTTCTGCAAACTCGCAGCCCAACACTCAAAACTTCGAAATCTTCTCTAGTAAATTGTTCTCATCTCTGATACCATGTAGAAATTTTTACAAATCTAGCTCCGATACCATGTAGAAAATCCTATAGATTCACAAGCTCATGTAATCTACTAAAACAAAAGACAAGAATATACTTCTACTCTCTACAGCGGAAGCCCATAAAGATCGAACAAAACAATAATCGACAAGAGGAAGAACATCAATGGCACATAACACAATAAATATTCGGGGAAAGCCACAGCTCAAAACCCCACCATCTGTATTGCATTAATTAGAAATCCAAGATGAGATTACAATGCTTGTTCTCACAAGAACAATCCCGGCACTCAGTAAAATCAATCTCCCAGCTCACAAGCAAGCTCAAGCCAAATCCAATCTAGGCCTCTTCTCTGCTCTCCAAACTCCCTATTTCCTTGTGCCCTTGGTTAAATAATTTGGATGAATACAATATACTCTGCTCAACCTGGAGCTTAACCTGCACAAGTATTTCCTATCCTCCACCTGATGACTTTCTTTGGCCAATACTTAGCCAAATTTCCAAGCCTCTAATTCTTTGCACAATTCCTGAGAGAATTAGCCTGTATTTAAAGGGAAATTCCTCATCCATAACTGTGCAATCCCTTCTAGGTTCAATTCCTGATTGCATGCACCATCTGTACAACTCAGAAAATTATACAACAAATAGTACATTGTCCTTGCACTGTCTCAACAGGGTCTTTCTCAAAATCAACATGCATGAATTTCTGATGAGGGAATCTTCAGTTAACTGGAGTAGCACTAGTTGAGTGCACTAATGCATCAACTCACTGTTAACTCACTATTAGTTCCTCAAACAGTTTGGAACTAATTTAACTGGACTTAACTCAGTAAAATAAGTTAACTAATTACAACTCATACTTAACTCGTCCTGGACCCCTATAATATAGGGAGAACATATACATGACTTCATAAAGACTTCCAACTCAAAATTCCTAAGTTAACCAAGTCAACTCACTCTAGTTAACTATTACAAGTTGCTATAAAAATAGAATTTGATTTTAATTTTCAGTTTAATTCAAGGACAAATTAAACTAGAATTTATGGATTCTATTTTATCGTTTCTTGTTGCTATTTTCAACAATTATATCAAGAAAACTTGAAACAATCCAAATTGTCATGTTTCTTAGATCTGCATCAATAAACAGATTAGTGATTTGATTTATAAGGGAATTCCCCCTTGTGCCAAAGGAGAGGCAACCTAAGGCAATGAGGATCAGAAAGGTGACAATAGGTGCTGTCCTCAAGTTTCCCTAGAGTTTGTATTAGATGATTGGACTTATCTTTCAAAGTGCAGATTTTAGAGGTAACATAGTGTAACAAAATATTTTGCAAAATGATTTGTACAGGTTAAATGGAGGACAAATGAATACCAGAGAGATGTAAGAATTCACTAAAAAGCATAAACTTGAGAAAGATGACTAGGAATAGCAAAATAAGCACTAGCGGCTAGAGAGGAATGCACTGGAAGAAAGTACATAAGTTAGAAGACATAACTAGGGAAGAGAGTGAGGAGACTGGACTAGGTAAGAACTTGAGAAAATGACATGGCATCATTCATAGATAAGTATAGGACTTATGAGATCACAGACACTCAGAAAGAGGAGAGTGACGTGTTTAATTTAATTTTGAGTAAATTTGAAGTCTTCTAAACATTCTTTTAGTAAGATTATTAGCTACAATATGTGGAATTACATGGGGCAATAAAATGCCTAGCAGAGATAGTTGTGAAGAAGACTTAAAGGAAGAAGGAATAAGAAACAATTGGAAGTAGAATTGAGAGGGAAAGGGAAAAAACAATGTGAATTCTTTTAATTAAAAAAACAACTGCTAGGTTGGTGGAAAACCAGATCGCAATATTTGCAGAAATGCAAATGTACAATTGCAGATAAAAATTAAGAAACATGGAATACCAAATACGAGATACAGCAAGGCAATAAAGTACAAATAGTGGAATGAAGAATTCAAGAAAGAAAAGGAAGAAGAAAAGAGTATACAGCTGATAGAAAAAATAGCTGTCTGGAAAGATATTAGTGACAATAATGAATCGATTTTCATGCTCCAGAATATGCTTTTGGGATGAAATCTTCCTTGTATTCGTTGCAATATACAAAAAAGATGGGACTATTTATGCTGTGTGAAGATATGATGATATGGCTCTCAACCAATGTGAGTTGTCCTCTGCACAAAGAATGCACAACATGGTTGTCACATTCCACTAAAGTATGAAAAGGGTTATATATAATAATAGATATGAATCGATGGATATATCCAATTTCTTAACATTAGTGTAAAAGGTGTGAGGAAAGATGCCATTTAAAATATTTTGAAACATTTAGTTCCACGACAAACATGTGAAGAAACCGCAATACCTATATAAGGGAGAGAGCAATGTGCACTATAACGGCCACTTAACAATTACTCAACCACCAAGATACAAGAAAGCAATCAATTGACAAGTAATAATTGTCTGCAACCTTAATAATTCTGTTAACAGAAATAGCTTTTTTTCAAAAAACAAAATTTAAATTTATTTGCAGTTAAGAGATTTTATTCAAGGCCAGAACCTAATAACTCCGTATGAATGCAGCTTTCATTACAAACGAGGAAAATAATTCCATAATATTTCTGTATGAGGAAAATGTTAGCGCTTAAGGGGATGCAAATCACTCCACCTGACATCTCCTGATATGGTGCATTCTCCTGGAATCTGATTGAGACCACCTCCAGGGTCTGCAAAATAATATGCATAACACAGTTGTAGAATAAACAATAGTTAATAAGCATAACACGAGAGGAAAATAACTAAAATCTCATGTGCAGATAAATCACATATAATAAAAACATATAAATTATTTATGAAGAAGCTTTCATTGTTAATTAACTGATGATACTGAAAGGGAGAAGAAGCCGATGTGTTGATAGTTAGTTTTAATTCAGAACTATGTCATTTAAAATAAAATAACTTAAATATGGCACTCTCATCCAAAAATACAACATAAATACCCAGGTAAAGTGCTTACCAAGCTACTGCAGCATGTATATATTGATGGAAGACTTCTTGAGAATGGTGTAAATCTCACATTTGGCTACAACTAACTCTTACTGTGTCATTAATGCACCTGGTTGGCATTAATGTGATCATTTATAGTATTACTAGGTTATGGTTAAGGTTGACCTAGTCGACTTTGATGCGTAGGCTCAATAACTAAGTTGCATGATATGAGGAAACAAGTACGTGCTTCTGAGATAGAAAATGCACTGGAAAAGTGACCCCAAAAAATTTTGGAAACAGGGAAAAATCTTCCACCATCACTTATATTGGGATCTTCATCATTACTATCACTGTTTGCTTCTACCACAATCCTTTAGCGACATCAGTCAACACCACCCACTTTCGATGAAACTACCTAATCCAAGCTTTAAAATATGGTATGAAAAGCTTAGCATGCTCAATCAATGATTTTGGTTTGAGAGAAGGGTACATTTTTTGCTAGGCACAGAACAGAGGAGTCCAACAAGACATATCACTAACATTGAGGTACATAAAGGGCTTGGTGCTCTTGATTAACTATCAATTCCATACCCTCATACATGATAGAATCTAATGAAAATGCTACAATCCTACCAATCCTGAAATCCTAAATACTGTTAAGCCTACTGAATTTTGAATGGAATATGAAATTCTACATTCTCCGTATGAATTTCAATGAGGTTGGAACCACTCTCAAACATCTTGAAGCATTTAATGATAATGTTAAAAATTTTATTAAAAGCATGAAAACGAAAGATAAAATGAAACCCATTCCAATCATGTTTCAGAGTTTCAATATAGAAACATGGCTAATAGGTAGAGGGGCAGGTTTCCCACAACATAGCTCAATAACCCTCTTGGGGAGTGCACCCTTATCATATGTGGGCCAATAACGTCTCTTGGAGAGTATTGCCCTTTCAGGGTAACTACCTTCAAAGACACACTGATTTAGATGTGATGATGTTTTATTAACAAGGTTCTTGTTCCACCTTCTCAAATCTGTGTTGGAAATAATACTGAGAAGGGGGGGGGGGGGGTGAACAGTTTATCAAGTCAATAAAACTTTTCATTTCCATACTTAGATACATATACGCTACTTCAATTAAGGGAACCCGCGTGTATACGCAACTGTGTCTAATGCAACTAGCGTATATCCAGAATACTTATGATTCAATTAATCCATTAAATGTTGATCTTTAGTTAGTGCATCAGAACTTCTTCAACCATATGTATAGTAAGCAAGTGCAATAAAACAGAACAGATCATCACACACAAGAAGCACACATGAACACCATGATATAAGGTGGAAACCCAATGTGGGTGAAAACCACCTGCTGCAAGTCGTCTCTATCTTCTTTTAATAAGAAGCTTCCTTTACAATAGTTCTGTACTCGTGCAGTCTTATACCAGTACGCAGGCTTCTACCTACAGAAGGCTACAACCTTCTCTAGTTCTCTAGACTCTCCTGGAAGGGAGCTACAACCCCCCTTAGCTCGTGTACTAGCCGATCCACTTACTAGTACGTAGGTGCTGGCCTACTGAAATGCTCCAACCTTTACTCGTTCTCTAGCTGCTACTGGAAGGGAGCTACCACCCCCTTAGCTCTTGTACTAGCTGATGTACTAGTACGTAGGTGCCGACCTACAGAAGGCAACAGCCTTCTCTTTCTTCCTCCAGGTACCACTTTCATACATTTTCAGACTAGATACTCCTGAAGCACAACACTATAATCTGAAGGCCACGTTTCATCTAATTTTCATACTAGACCCATCAATATCATTGAAGCACAAAACAATCAATACTAGCATCATCAATTTCTGAATCACTGAAATACTGAAACCCTGTCAATAACACAGTCACCAGAACACAGAGTAGACTACAGAACCCTGCAATAACAATCAAACCCAACTGCAACTTCAAACATCATACTTCATTATGTATACGCTACTACAATGAATCAAACCCGCGTATATACGCGCTTTCGCCAAAGCCAACCCGCGTACAGATCTATACATATTCAATCATGACTTTGCGGCTGTTTCAGACATCAGTCATACCAGATCATAACATGCGTACAATAAAACATGCATCAATAATTCAGATCTAGTCTAACCATGATCAAACCATATAGAGATGATTCATTTCAAACCATTTGATCTCGATCTATCTTTAGATCTTGTTCTCCATCAACCGGTGAGATCCCTCCTTAGCTCAAATCAAGCAATGCATCATAACCCATATCCTGCATACTGGATCTCATACTGCATCAGATATTCAAGTCTTTTTTTCATGCCTTTGCCTAATGATCTTATTCTCCTTTTATAGTATTAGGCCTTACTCAATACCATGGTCCAAAACCATAACAAAACAATACCATGGACCCAATACTTAGGATCAACACTTCTGACGAGATACCATGGCCCAAAACCATAGGTTCAAATACCAAGGACTAACCACGGACCAAAAATAAGTTCTCCCACATGTACGCGCTTTAAAGTGCGTGAACTTTTCTCTGCATGAAAGTGCGTGAACTTTTCTCTGCATGGAAGGAACTTTTCTCTACATGAAAGTGCGTGAACTTTTCTCTGCATGAAAGTGCGTGAACTTTTCTCTGCATGGAAGGAACTTTTCTCTGCATGAAAGTGCGTGAACTTTTCTCTGCATGAAAGTGCGTGAACTTTGTTGCACTATAATTTATCATCTGAGTGATTTTCCATCAAGGGCAACACTTGTATCATAATGCCAACAATCTCCCCCTTTGGACTTGATGGCAAAGCTAACTTGTCATACTGAGAACTGTCATCTGATTCCTTTGAGTTGTCTGGCATCCCATGCATTCAGTCACATCTGATATCTCTTCTGTCGATTCATCTAGTTAGAAATAAGTGAGATGTTCTTCTACGAGTGGGTTGCCATCAAGTACAATACATGCATCATAATGCCAACAATCTGGGCTTTCTTCTTTGCTACATCTCCATCATATACTTGTGCTCTTCTAAAATTCACCATATAGTGATATATTAGCTCATGTCCCTATACATTTCATCTCATATATAAGTATTTTCATGCATTTTCTTGAAGTATTCTATATTGTTGGATATCTTTATGGCTATTGCATGGAATGGTTATTGTTAAGGTTTCTATGTGCTAGTTTGTATTGAATATTTTGCTAAGAAATCTTGGAAAAGTATTGTATGTATTAGCCTTAAGAATGTATGACAATCCCTTGAGTGATCCTTCATGTTAAGCTCTCAATGATTTTATCCCCTCATAAAATGATAGCTAGTGTTTTGAAAACTAGGGTTTTTCAATGTCCCTTACTCCATTTTAGGGTTCATTTTTCCATAAGGACGTCTCCCTCTAGACTCCATCACCAAAGATCAAGCACTGGCCTTTCCACATAGGTGATCACACCATAGGAATTCCATCAAACCAAAATTTTCTCCCTCTCCTTAAATTTTAGACCCTTTAAGGCAAGCTACTAGGTTATGGTTAAGGTTGAATTCAACTAGAGCAAGTGTATTTTTCTTTTGGAAGGGTTCCACATGTGGTTTGTTACTCATTGCCTAAAAATCACCCCCTTTCCACGATGACTTCTTCCATTTTAGGGTTTACGTCACAAGCCCTAGCGTAAACCCTAATCTAGCCCTATGCTTCAACTTGGGGCTTTTTTGAAGGCTTTCTGTTCCAAAATATTGATCATATTCACCTTGTCAAGCCTTTTCTTGGCCTTGTGTACCTTGGTAGTGCCTTTTTTTTTTTTTAACCACATGGTGAATCGGTAACTGCCAGACCTAATCTATGGGAGACCCAAGATCAAATCTCATAGCTGCCACTATAACACCAAGAGCATAACCAACCACCTGCAAGTCGGGTATGCTAAGTTCCTATGATTTTAGCAAGAGCAGACTCACGGGAAAGGGAATCTGCCCCTCTAGCCGCCACCACAGCAGGTCATTGTACTCAATGAGATTTGAACTTCGGTCTCCTCGGGCTTCGCCCATGTGACTTACCGTCAAACCACACATCATTGTACTACCTTGGTAGTGCCTTTATCCTTGCTTATTCACTAAACCCTAGGTCAGTTGTGCCCTAGATAGGTCTTTGGAAGGCACACTTTACCTTGTCCTTGTTGGCTTGAGCCTTGTGCTTAAGCTAAGTGTCTTTCCTTAGCCTATCCATGTCACCCCCAAGCATTAGACATAGAATATCCATTAGGTGGCCTACATAGGGAAGTCTCCCTTGTGGTGAAAATCCATTAAAGAGCAAGAGGTGGTGTCCATTGTAGTGAAAATCCACTAAAGAGTAGGAGGTGGTGGTTGCGGTGACATTGGGCCCCACCTGACAGTGTTGTCCCTAGGTCTAGTCCTTGTCTTGTGAGGCCTCTCACAAGGCCTACTAGATTTTGAGGCAACAAGCATGACATCATCCCTTTTTAAGGCTTACAACTCACATGTGTGGGCTTCTATTGGCACATTTTGTTGTTAAGCTAGTGGGTTGGCATGTAGCCAAATTCTACTTTGTCTACTAAAAAATCAAACTTGTGTAGGGGATTTTAGTCATTAATTAGAGGTGTTAGACCTCATTATAAGTAGAGGATCACTTATATCATTTGTTCATGGTCCTTTGTGGAATTCATTCTTTCTAGAAGAGACTCGACTTGCTTTGTTGTACTTCACTACTTGCAGAGATGTGATCTTATGTGGACTTTTGCTATTGAAGGCTAGTGTTTGTTGTGGGGACATCACTTCATTGAAAGAAGGCATGTTCTTGGATATATTGTGAGTATTTTTGTTGAATATCTTTTATGGTTTTGCATGTAATAGAATATTGCTAAGGTTTCTATTTTCCTTGTTTAAATGCATATGTTTACATGAAATTCTTGGTAATTATTGCATGCTTAATCTTGTATCCTTGAACTCCCTAGATATCCTCCTAGACAGCCTTTTTCCAGTGAGTTTCTCCCTTCATAAAATGATAGCTAGGGTTAGAAATTGAAAACTACGATTTTCCCCCTTACTCCCTTCAAAGATTTGATATTTCCATGGTTAAAGTTCATAAGACTCGACCACCCAAGTAGGGAAGAGACATTGGCAACCCTCTTGATGATCAAAATGAAAGTGGGAAAAGTCGACCTCGAGAATAAATTTGCAAGAGTCTGGAAATTGAAAAAGTCGTTAAAGTCGAGAGGTTTTTGAAAAAATGGCAAAAACTCGGCAAAAGAAAAGTACAAAAATATTCATTTTTTCAAAATGTTTTTAACATCTAAGGTTTCCACAACATCAGATAAATGCCACAAAAGTATGAAAAGAAAGCTAATATATAAGATATATATATAAGAAGTTTAGTGCTACATAACATATCAATAGTGAATCAAGTCCTTAATCTTGAGTCTTGACTTAGTCTCAAGAGTCAAAATATCAACAAAAAATATAATAAATGTATATCATGATTCATCATCATGAGTCATCTACATGTCATAAACTAATCAGTCACTAAGTTCCTCTTCCCCTTTTACGGAAATAAGGAATGGCTTTGCCTTTTCCTTTAGAGGAAGAAGGCCTTGCCCCTAGGGCTACAAATGGACTATGTCGTCCTCTAGAAGCAAAAATAACAGGTCACCTCTGTCCTCTATTGCTACCCATCCTAGATGATGTCACCTCCTCCTCCTCCTCCCCCCCTGCAACTGCTACCTCCTCTGGCTCCAATGCCTCCAAATCCACCTATAACCAATAAGGGACCGAGTCCACGATAGGCCTCTCAGTCTCAACCCTCCATTCAATAGTGGTGTCAATATGGTCCAATGAGATGGCTTCCACATCAAGGGTTTTCTGAAGTTGTCTCGCCCACAATCGGGTAAATCTCCTCCTCTTGGGCAGTGACAAACACATCCTCTCTCCACAGGCACGAATCATAAAGGTTAAAGTGCAAAATGAGTGGAAAAATTAGCCTTTTCCTAACTTATACGTGGCCCGACACCTCACTCACAAGTTTTTGGATAAACTCTCGATTTTATCCCAAGTTTTACAATTAAATCCATAGTTTTTCATTTTTGAAAAAATCATCAAAAACTCAACCAAAAATCGCGAGTTCTCGATGTTATCGCGATTTTATCAGGACTTTTTCCACGGAGATCAAAACCTCTAAAACTTTATCTTTCACCTCTCATTTCCTATTTTCGAGCCTTCAAGGCAAGCCACTAGGACTAGGGCAAAGGGATGAATTCAACTAGGGCTTAAATTATTGCAACGTTGGAGTTGATTTGGCATTCTCCCACCTTGCTTGACCTCATAAACTCAAAATATAGCATATTGCATGGTGAAAAGTACCTCATTAGGGCTGATGTCATTGATCCTCGGTAGTTTAGGGCCTTACAAAAACCCTAATTCTATACAAGGCTTTAATTTAGGGCTATTTGAAGGTTTTCCACTCCATTGTTTGATCATATTTTTCAAAGCAAACCTTTTCTTGGTACTTGTATGCCTAGGTGTACCATTGTTGAGTTACATCTTGAAACCCTAGGCTCCAAACCCTATGCCATAGTCTTCTTCATAGGTACATTGTTCCCTTGTACAAATAATTGTGCCTGGTTCCAAGTGAGAAGTACCTTGATCAAGCCTCTTAAACATCACCTTGATCCTATCAATATAGAATATTCCTAGGTGAACTATACTAGGAAGCCTCCCGTGTGGTCAAATTCCACTAAAGCGCAGGAGGTGAAGTGCTAAGGTGATAGCAGAAGCCACCTCATTGTTGCATAAGGGTTTGGACCTTGCCTTGTGAGGCCTCTGACAAGGCTTGCTAGATTTTGAGGCAACAAGTCCTAGATCACATCCCCCAGCATGCTCCACGGAAGAAACAACATAACTTAATGGCAATCCCAATTCCAATGGCAAACTTAATTGGGTGCCACCACTGATTTAATCCATAAATTAATTGGCTATTCCTATCATTCAAAGCAGGAGCCCCTAGTATTTCTTGAGATTAATCAACTAACCACTTCTACAGGTCATGTTCCCAAAAGGTTTTACCAAAAGTGTGACCATAGCAAATTTCACACTTCCTTGGAATCACCTGCAATTTTTCTCATGCAGTTTCAGGAGGAGAGGAAGATAGGCATACCAAACAATGAACCACCGAGTCTAATCCTATTTTTATCATATTAGTACTTTTGATGAATCAAGGGTTCATGAAGTAAGCATTTTCAAAATGAAATTTGATGTTGAGAACAACATGAGAATTGAACAAAAGTGGGAATGGGATGTATTCCGGCACACGTGGATTCATGCTACTCTAGAGATGAGTAGTAAACAGCTTCCAATTTTTTCTGTTATAGCAAAATTTGAGGAACGACAAAGTTTGAGGAGAATGGTATCGACGGATACATTAAAAGGTCGCACCTCTTTACCTTTTCACAAATTATATATATATATATATATATATACATGACACACAATTATTACTTTATGGGGAAAACAGAATTAATACATAAATTTATTTTTTATTAAAAAAAATGTGGGCTTGATCCACAGGGGAATTGAAACTTGAATCTCATGGTTTACATAATACTTCATAACACAACGATCGCCAATTGAGCTTCCCCCCATGGGCTTATAAATTAAATTTTATGTACGATTTATAAACTGAATTAAAAGTGGTTCTACAAAGAAAAAAGTCAATCCAAAAATGGGTTTTAACAAGATAAAGGAAGGAAGATTCTCTTATAACGGTTGTCGAATTATATTTTCCAGGTTATTTACTCTAAACCAAAACATTCAAGGAAAAGGGATTAACAGTGAATTGGTACATCAATTATTATTAATTCAGGAAGAAGATTCATCATTGGAGACAGAAAATTTTGGCCGACAATATCCTGATTACCCTTGCTTTGAGAACAAAGCAAATTTTTAAGGGGATTACAATGTTATGAACATAATAATAATATAATAATAATGATAAGTTAGTAGTTAATGAAAAGATGTGACTTATAAGAAAGACATGTCCATTATTGAAAAGGCACCCCCACCTACGTATTTATAATGGGGGCCCGCATTGTAATATTCAATCATTATTATTCATTCTATCAACACATTTATACAATTACAAATATATTGTCCACGCACATAAAAATAGGTATTGTTTGTTACTACATCCACCACTGAATAGTTGGAGAGAGGCCACTAAGGTGACAATTGTGGCTAATCTTTTTTGTTGCCATAAGGACTAGGTTGCCTAGTGGGGCTTTGCACTAGGCCTGCTAAATTTTGCAGTAGCAGTACTAACATTTGTATAGGAAAGTATATTTTGGATGCTTAGGTGCCGGGAACTAAGGACAGGACTCTCAGAGAACAACATCAGTCAAGATAAGTTTGGACCAACCTTCAGGGGTAAGGTGTGTCCCTACTCTCGTCTATTTCCATTTTGCAAGTGCATGTGTCTAGGTCATTAGGGGTTAGTAAGTGGATAAGCTAATGTCTGTCACAGGCCAGTGGGCGGGCCTGTGGGAAAGAATGTCTGGCAACAAAGAAATCCAGGAAAACACCTAGAACACCCATTACACATGGATAACTATGGTAAAATAAGAAGTGCCCTCCTATAGATCTGTTCCCTTAGCTTCAGCTGAAAATCCTCATGCAAGAGATTCCTGGGATCTGTGCCCTCTAACTGTGCATGCAAAATTCAATAAAGCAAACTCAGAAATAGAACTGTCTGTCAGTTTAATTAAAACAAGAAATAAACTGGATATGGTGCATGGCATGCATGTGCCCTTCACTCTCTCTCCCCTCTATGAGAGCTAGGGCACCCTCACTCTGCTGAACATTCAACAGACTGCTAGAGAGAGGCACACTGCTGCATCGGAAGCTCTGCTGCACAGACTGTGATATGGCCTGTTCTGCTGAAAGAAAGAACATTGTGGCTGGAGCATTGTCTCAGCTATAACACAGGTAAACTGACAGATCCAAAGGATGTTCCTAAGGAATCAACCAATAATGAACTCCGCCGCTGAGTATTTACTAGTTATATAAGACATTCATTGGTTTTGGACTCTTGAGGATTTAAAGCCTCAATATTTATGTCATTACATCTCAATCTCTTAGAGACTCTAATTATTGTTTCTCGGAACATTTATTTTATGCATCTTCAAAAAAATTCCTATTTACAACCTCACATGCCATAAAAAGCATCAAAGTTGCATATTTAGTCCTTAATTGTTCCTATTTCCATTCTTGTAGATAAATTTATTTTTGTGTAACTAAGATTTAAATAGTTTATGGATTTTTTATTTAAAGCCGACTGAGTTTTCTGATGGAGTTTGAGCTGGCACTCATTGAGTCATTTATACAGCTCATTGAGTCTAATCTGATTCCAAGTATTGAAAATTTGATTGAGAGCACCTTGCAAGATTAAGATGAAGGGCAAATTCAGCTAGCAGACAAAATTACAAAATTTTACTAACACTGCAACTCATATTGCAAAAGAGAAGGCCCAAAGTTGTGAAAATGAAGATTCATATTGCACGAATCATAAGATTTGCAACCTAACGTTGCAAGTGTATGGGACTTGTAATGTGCTCTTCCAAAAACTGAAGTTCCACAACAACACAAAGCCAATAAGTCTCAACCATGGAATACTGAAATGTTGCATGACCCAACTGCAGATTATGGAATCTGTGACAACTACAGAAAATAAAGCTACTTTCCATAACTGTTGAGATTCAATTTAACAACAAAATATACATATACATTAAGGAAAAGTAACTACAAGGGGGGGAGGGGGGAATACTTGTCAAAGCTACAGTATGCTCTAATAAAAAAAATTGTGTATGGTATTTCTTGTATAAATTTGATTTTGTGTAATGTATCCAATTTGCGTCCATTATTCTATTTGATTCTAAATCTATAGAGTGGAAAAAGGTAAAGTATTGTGCATCAAGAAGCTCTGGTTTAAAATACAATTTGAAACCCTTAATCCACAATCTGGAAGTATTAGTGTAACAAGTCGCAAATCTAATTATACAAACAAGTGCAAAAGGATCACATCATTTGGCAACAGAGAAATAAATGCAGATCATGAAACATTTAGGAAGCTATCCATGTGGCATTTATATTACTTTGGAAGAGTATTTTTATAAGACATACAACTCCACTGTGTTGGTTTCATTGTTGAGGGTGTGGCAAATTGATAGAGTTCTTCCTTGGGATGTGCAGGAAAATCATTGTAAAACCGCTTTTGAATCTCCTCAAGTGCCTCCATAGACAATTCCAAAGCATTGATTGCCTACACAAGAAGCATCTGTATAAGATTACTTGTACATCATATATCAAATGTAAAACTTTAGAGACTCTGAAATGATTTCAGTTTTGTCTTTTCCCATATTGAGACAATTTCTTTTAAGTTTTTACAATAAAATCTCTTATAAGAACATATCAGAGGTAACTACTTGTAGCAGCATACCTTCTCATAGAAAGTGTGTATGTTGTAACTATAATTAGTATCAAATATTAAATTTTCCACATGATATTTCTGATATCACTGTATGTTCTATAATTGCATATGCAATGGACTAAAATTGTCCGCTAAAAAGATAAAACCTAACTTGAAACCAACACGGTTCTAAATATGAGGCTTCAATTTGAAAGACACTTAAGGATTGAGCCTAATTTGAAGTTTACAAGCTAAAATCAAGCAAATAAACATGAACTTTGAACAAAAAATCACATATGCATAAAGACAAGTTAGCAAGCTCAAATTGAAGTTGAAAAACCAATCCCCGTGTCACAGTTTGGAAGCTAACATGATATTCACCAAGCTTGATGCAATACTAAAAATGGTTGATTCCAAAACACAAATACCCATGGAATATAATTTCCATCATTAAGCTTTCAAAATGTTTTGGAAACGATTATTATTCAAAGTGCACAAAACATCTAAAAACTAAAGATGAATATCTCCAACAACCTACAAGCTTGTAATAGTAATAGCGTAGGTGCATATAATAGAGGACTTAGAAGACAAGTTCTAAGAAAAGCTAGACCTGTGTTCATGTGTTTCCACATGTTTAGAAATTTTCATTCTGTGAATGCCACATATCTTTCTCAAACAGATATGGAAATAGCACTTTCATCACCAGTCTCTTCAATCAATGGATATAACTCAATCTCATGATATCTAATTTCTATTCATAAAATGATATTAATGCCTATGATGAGACTTAGTTCCTAAGATCCTAGTAGGCTTCGTTTCACTATGTATTATACACCTTTTCACTTTATCCTTTGTATTTCTCCTATTGCATTATAAATAATTCATAGGTGATTCAATCAAAAATGATCAATCACCTAAATATGTATTTTAAGCATGTGGATGGCTTTTGCAATCCAACATATAAAATATCATTTTCTGGTGATGAACTATGTAGAGTAAGCCAGATATGCATGACCCATCTCCCATGAGCATTAATCACAAAGACCTATTGCTCATGAGTTTGAATAGTCTACCTGGTCCTCATTGCAATACTACATGTTCATAGAGATGAAGAACTAGGACAAGAGAAATGATTCGCATAGCATCAACCATCATCTTCAAGACTTGCATCTAGTAACCAAGACTTTCCAGAAATGTCACCCATCCCAATACTCCTCTGACTCACATGCACGTAAATATAGATCTTTTCCTCATAGTTGATGTCACTTAGCCTATTGCCCCATCTGTAAAATTTTAGCATTTATTGTTTCTTAGGAACTATTCATTTAGAGCTCCCTTGACCATATGTTAAGCATGTGAAGATCTTTCACAGTCTAACATATGAAATATGATTGTTTGGGCTTCAATGCATAGAATAAGTCATCCATGCATGTTCCATCTCCCATGAACATTAGTCACAATAACCAATTTCTTGTGAGCTCAAATAATCCACTTAGCACTCACTGCATTAAATGATGCTTGTTACACGTCAGATTTACGAGGTTCCACATTGTGATTTTTATTACAATGACAAATATTTGCTACTAGTTTTGTGGAGCATTGGACTGACTTGGGGAGATCTATCTTCATGCAACCCATTCTCTTCATGACATTGGATCATTTCATGGAGCTCTTTGGTTTGGGGGAATCTCACTTCTCCTTGGTTAGAAGATTGTGCTTGCTTCTTGGTGGCCTTCTTACTTATGCTTTCCTTGTTGATAACCCCTTGTTTGCAATTTTGATGGTTGTGGAGCATGTTATCTCATTATGATGGTTTGGTATATATGTTTATCTTGGATATGGATGATGGTTCTAACCCCCCACAACAAGAAATTCCAATTTAATTTGTCCTTGAATTAAATTGTGAATTAAATCGAAATTCTATTCTCATAGCAACTTGTAATAGTTAATTAAGTTAAATTGACTTAATTGACTTAGGAAATTCGAGTTGGAATTCTATCTAAAGTCATGTAGAGTGATCCCTATATTTTAGGGGCCCAAGTTGAGTTCTTTGGAGATGTAATTAGATAACTGAGTTATAGTCAGTTAAACTAGTTCTAACTATTGGAGGAACTAGTAGAGGTCTAGTAGTGGAGTAGTGCATCACCAGTAACACACCAATTAACTTAAGATTCACTCACAAATAATTCATGCATGTCAGTTCAGATGAAGACCCAGTTGAGATTAGAGTTCAGGGACAATGACTATCAGTTGTATAATTTTCCGAATTGTACAGCTAGTGCATGCAATCAGTTGAGGACCTATGTTTGGATTGCGCAATTATGGAGAGTGGATTTCCCAATTAAATATGGGTTGATTCCTCTAGGAATTGCGCAAGGAAGTAGCGGCTTGGCAGGCAGCAGATTTGGCTAAGTGTTGGCTTGCACTGGCTTGTGAGGGAGAGAGTTAGATTACACTAGTGCAAGAATTGTTCAGGACGAACAAGTATTGTAATTTCTTCTGAAATCTTCTGGTTAATGCAATATAGATAGTCTGGGTTTTTAGCAGTTGCTTTCCCCAGGGAAATATTTATTGTTTTCATCGATCAACTTTAGTTTCCACTGAAAAGTAGAGTAGATTCTTGTCTTGTGTTTTAGCATATCACATAAGTTGTTGAATCTACAGTAAAAATCTACATGGTATCGGAGCTGAAGACAGTATCAAAGAGGAGATTTCGAGTTTGGTGTGCAGGTGAAAATCAAATTTGCAAGTTCATACTTCAGAGCAACAATATGTCTTTTTACGGGTTGCGAATTGAGTATGCCTTGGAGGGAAACTCAAATTACATAGCTTGGAAGGACATGATGGAAGCAGTGTTGGAAGACAGTGGCCTCAAGGAATTCATAGATCATGACATTCCTAAGCCTCTAGCATCAGATGCTAAAGATCTAGTTGAATGGAGAAAGTGTGTGGCAAAAGCGAGAAGGATTATCCTGGAGGGAGTTTAAGACCACATTGTCTCGAGTCTCCATGGCAAGGATACTCCATACTCAATGTGGAAGGCATTGACGGACATGTTTCAAAATAACAGTGACCATAGGAAATTGACACTGAAGGACAAACTCAGAAAGGTCAAAATGGAGAAGGGTGACTCTATTCCGAGGTACTTGACCATGTTCACCCATTGTCGGGATGAGCTTGGAAGTGTCGGAATCACTGTTGTCGAGGACGATATGGTGATGCTAGCTCTTCTAGGACTTCCTAAGAGTTGGCACAGTTATCAGGACTCTATCAATGGGAGGGAGAAGCTACCCAAATTGGGAACAACTGTGGTTGGATTTGGTATAGGAGGAGATTCGGAGGAATATCAAAGATGGATCCTCATCAAAGTCTGATGATGAGGAAAATTACGCCTTAGCGAGTAAGGCAAAAAAGGGAAGGTGAAGGCATCCCATTCCAAATCGGATTCTTGTCATGGATGCAAGAAGAAGGGCATGTCGAAAGTCAAGTTCTTTCATTGTCACAAGCTGGGACATTTTGCCACAAAGTGTCCGCTCAAGAAGGTCGATTAGAAGCCCTCAGGAGGAGCGGCAAGTGGTGCGGCGCTTGTCTCACAATTCGAACTAGACTTTACCCTCATCGCATGTATGGTGTCATCGATGATGGGTAGTTTATGGTACCTAGACAGTGGAGCTTCTTTCCACATGACTAGTAACAAAGAGCTCTTCAGTAACTTAGAGGAGAAGGATCTCCATATGCATATCAAGAAGGGTGATGACAGGAGGTATAATGCTACCGGGCTTGGTACAGTTACCTTTCAGAGGGAGTTGGGTTCCCCCCTCACTTTGCGAGATGTTATGTATGTTCCTGGTTTGAAGAAGAACTTGGTATCTATTGCCATGTTGGAGGATAGAGGCTATGATGTGATCTTTAGTAAGGGAAAGGCGTTCCTTCGTCACATAGCCACGAGATAGGTAAAGAGGATAGGGGTTCGAGTGAAGAATCTCTACAAGTTGGAGGTAGAAGATTGTGTTCCCTTGAGCACGAAAGCAAAGAGGGTGCAGAGCTGAGACATCGATCAGTTGTGGCACAGACAGTTGGGTCACTTACATCATGGCGCTTTGAAAATCATGCAGCAAATTTCTGTCGATCTTCCCAAAGGTACACTAGAGCAGGTTGACACGTGCAAAGGGTGTACTTTAGGAAAATACACCAAGGCTTCCTTTCATGACGAAGACAGTCGAGCACAGGCGATCCTCGATCGAGTCCATTCAGATCTATGTGGACCGTTCTCAACAGCATCCACGGCGAAGCACAGGTATTATGTTATATTTGTTGATGATTTTTCTCGTAAATGTCGGATCTTCTTCATGCAGAAGAAAGATCGGACTTTTGCAAAGTTTTGTGAATTTAAAGCATTGGTCGAGAAAGATAATGGCAAGAAGGTTAAAGCTCTCAGGAGTGATAACGATGGAGAGTATGTGTCGAATGAGTTTAAAAACTTCTGTGCGACAGAAGACATTCAACGAGAGTTAACAGCACCTCATAACCCACAACAAAATGGGGTGGTTGAAAGGAAGAATAGAAGCATAGTAGGGGAAGCACGGGCGATGTTGCATGATCAGGGCCTACCACTACACTTGTGGGCCGAGGCATGCAACACAGTTGTTTATTTGCAGAACAGAAGCCCTCATCAAATTCTTGGGATGAGTACACCATAGGAAGTTTTCTCAGGGAAGAGACCACATGTGGGTCACTTCAGGATTTTTGGTTCATTGGTCTACTACCATGTAACCAACAATGAACGGAAGAAGCTTTAGCCAACAGCAGAGTTGGGGATATTTGTGGGGTGCACTGATACACCTCACAACTATCGGGTGCACTTGCCAACCAACAAGATGACAGTGGCTCGCAGGGATGTAAAATTCGATGAAGAGAAGGCCATGAGATGTTCCCTTGAGAGGGAGCTTCAGCTACATGTGGTTGAGGAGCTTTTAGCTCCTAAGGAGGAACCTGAGATTGATGTGGAGCAGCCACATGCAGAGGATCGGGGTGTGGAGACACCC
This sequence comes from Pinus taeda, assembly GCA_000404065.3. Taxonomy (NCBI): domain Eukaryota; kingdom Viridiplantae; phylum Streptophyta; class Pinopsida; order Pinales; family Pinaceae; genus Pinus; species Pinus taeda. Next base: position 128,231 of record APFE030042565.1, on the reverse strand, counting down.
ACTCATGCAAGAGTCTTCCAGAGATGGGAGAAAGCGCACCAGAGAGGCTGACAAGTTATTGCATGATGCGAGAGAGAATGTGGGAGCACCCACATCATAGCACAGGCAAAGGAGGTCACCAAAAGAGGTACACTGGATATATGGCTATTATGAGCGGATGTGTTGAGATAGAGCCATCTTATTTTGAGAAGGTAGAGCAACAACCAGTTTTGGTCGATGCCATGGTTGAGGAGTATGACTCCATTGTTAGGAACAATGTTTGGGATGTGGTCCCAAGACCGGTAGACAAGTCAATGGCAAATTCCCAATGGCTCACACCTAGAAGCACTACGAGTTTCGTTTAAAAACTCTAACTGCAAACATTTGTAGTTGAGAACATTGGCTTCCAAACGACTCCCACCAATGTACTACAAAGACAAAGACATTGTCTTTGCCTTTGTCATTGTTCAACAATTTAGATGTTAAGTTTGAACAATTTACAAAATACAAATTACAACATCAATTTTAAACAATTGAATTTTACAACAACAAAAAAAAAACAAATAAATTGGAATTGCTTACCTAGTTGATCCACATTTTTTGCAATCGTTGCCAAATGTGTCTGTGGCCCTAGAAAAAGCAGTGAGTTGTTGATGTATTTCCAATTATTGCAACTCATCAAGTACCATGTGCTCCAAGCACTCGTAAAACCTATTTTGACCTCCACAGTATTAACTTCTCTTAGTGTATCTTTATAATGATACTTTGGGTTCAGGAAATACTCGACTACATGTATAGGACGATGGAGTTGATTGTTCCATTTGTTATTAATAATGTCCCAAATAGGCCCATATTTACCTACTATGTCCTTATAGGCTACTTGTATCTGCTCCTTTGCCTAATCCATAGCCTCGTAGATGTAGCCCATGGCTAAATTTTCCCCATACACCAGCCGTAACACCTTGTTCTTCCTCCTTAATTCGGTCTCTTAGGACAACTGTGACAACTCGGCTTCCTTGAGTAGCAGATAGTACTTTTCTTCGCACGTGTGGGAGGAATGAACCAAAACAAACCCACTTCGACTTCCTTTCTGTTTTCTTTGCTAGATTATAGGCTACTCCTTCGCACTTCTTGATGTATTTCAGATCTGTGATTGATGCCATACAAGTGAGTCTGAGTCTTCTATTTATAGTAGTCTGTCCATGTATAATAAGCCATCTTACCCTTGGTGACTAGGCCAACATGCTTGATAAGAATGATCTCCATCTCGTTTGAAGGTCGACATGAGGGAGAGCTTGTGACAAGGTCTTGGAGGGTTTGTGACACAAATAATTTGTCTTTTTACAATGCGTAACATGCCCAAATGGATCTTCAATCCTTTACATTGACTTTACTAGACTTTATGACTTGATGACCAAACCTAATAGCGCACAATGGGAACTTCAACTAAAATCAAATTCCTTGAGCATGAAACCCATGTCTCAAGCATTACAAAATAATTTTATTTTCTTCCTTACATCAATTACATAAAATCATCATTACACATGTCATTACATAGACCAAACCAAGTTACATTTGTCAACACCTTGAGGGCAAGACAAGGAAATTTATGATAGTGCAATTTTTTCCATCAGTCCATCCATCTGACATGATGGAACAACCTATTTTGGTCCATGACTCTTTCAATTCAATCAAATATTTTCCAATGGATGCAATCTCTCTTTGCAAAAGAGTTCCCCTCAAGTCATGCATAGTAGGGCCTTTGAAGCCCTTTCCTGCAGCAATATCAGCATCCCACATAGCTTGGAAATAAGGTGAGTGAGCACCATTAATGGGGGTATCTGCATCATGCCACCATCTGGCAATGTATTCAAAAGCAACATCTTTGAATTGTTTTTTCTAATAAGTATCCAAGGTGGGTTGAATTAGACTTGTTAGGAGGTAGTGGCCCTAGTAGTAGTAGAGGCAAAGGTGGAGGAAGGTGTGAAATAGCTCTTAATGCTCATCCTTTTTTTACCTTTTACTTGGCCTTGAAGTTGAGAGTGAGACCTAAGAGGGGAAGGAACATAATGAAAGGGGTCATGGAGATTGGTGGAAGGGATAGATGAGGAGTCTTCATGGTGAAAATCACCATACCCACTTGCTTCTCTCCTAGCCATAGCTTCTGTAAGTTCCTTCTTCCTTGCAATTTCATCTTAGATAGCCTTTTCCCTAGCCTTTGCCTCCTGATACTTCTCAAACTTTTTAAGATATTCTTTCCTAATAGACCCTATCACTTTATCTAGTGCATCACAGGGGTTTACTTGGCCTCTTATACCAGCCAAGTGTTGTTTCAACCAATGTTGCAGTAATCGTTATCAAGATATTATTGACAAGGGGAAAAATCGGACGACGAAAAAAAAAATTAAAAAAATAAATAAATAAAAATAAAATAAGCGGTAAAAATCAGGAAAAAATCGTAACATACAAAAATATTCATTTTTTTCAATTTTTTTAATATCTAAAGCATCTACAACATAAAATAAATACATTGACACATAAATATGATAAAAGAACTAATATATAAGATGTGTAATATCATTTCTAGTGCTACATCACACATAACAGTGAATCATGTCCAACTATTTTACAAAAGGGGACAGCGTGGGGCTACAGCGAGGCAGGCGACAGGAAGGGGCGCAGGGTAAAGGACAGCTGGGAGCAAAATAGCCTGGCGGACATGGATCACGGAGACTATAATCTTCTTTGACGCCGGAGGATGGTTTTAATATTTGGAATTTATGTGCTGGCACCAGCTCCATTCTACCCGAGGATTGTTACAGAACTCGTTGGAGGAAACCGACCGCTAGCGGTTCCCTGTGGATATCTGCAGCAGTTGTTTAATCATGGTAAAGCCTAGTGAAGCTGTCGACCTAGGCCCTGCTCCTGAAGACATCTTGTCAGTTTGGGGCAAGGAGATAACCGCCCAGAATATTGACAAGTTTTTTGGGTCAACTGGCAGTCATGCAACCGAGAAACTTAATTTGGAGAGTTCATGGAGTAACAGGTCGTCAAAAGGGTTACTGGAAGAAAGTCTGGAGCTAGCAGGTCTGTGCAGTCAAGGAGTTAGGAGTCCGTTGGAGTCGGGTTTGCAGGAGAAGGGTTTCCATCTGACAGGAAATCTCTACGTTTCACAAGTAAGTAAACAAAAACCCTATTACCCTACTCCCTTCTTGTCTGGTGGGCTTGAAGACATTGTTAACTATAAGCCGAAACAAGGGATCTGGAGATGTGTGGGAGGAGGTTTAAAGCCTGATATTGTAGCGGCGGAAGGAGGGAAGACACCGACAGTTACAAGACCCATCCCTGTGAAAGGGTCGTTTTGCCCCAGTCCGGGCACCGGAGTTTTAGCAGCGTGTGAACCCTCGATGCTCAGGAAGGATCCCTTGGAACTGTATAATGGGCCACTGGAAGAGGGCACCGGATGTGCAGAGGGCCTAGGAAAATTTTCTGGAGCTAGAACCTCAGCAAACACTACCGATAAGGGAAGGCTCACCCTAGATAAGGCGGAGCAGGAACGAATAGAAGAAGAGGATAAGAGTGCCCCAAAAGCACAAGACAGGGAGGAGACTTCCGAGAAAGAAAAGACAGGGGAGAAAAGGAAAAAACAAAAGCCCATTAAGAGGAAAAAATTCGAAGCAAACTTAGTACTGGGTATGGACGTTCAGGTGGAAGATGCATTAGAGGTTGTTGAATGCACTCTGGTAGGGAGAGCTCGGGGCAAGAGTTACTCTGGCAAATTCATCAAAAATTGGGCGAAACAACAATGGCAAACAGCCCCAGTCAAAAGTTTCAAGGTAGCAGCTCTAGTGAAAGGATGGTTTATGGTGAGATTCGAGAGCAAGGAAGCGGCGGACTGGGTAATGGGGAGAAACTGGGCATTTGGGAATCGTCCAGTGTTATTCAAACGGTGGACTCCGCTTTTTGACGCGAAAAGGGAGAAGGTCGATGAGTTTCCGGTGTGGTGCGGGCTCTTGGGTTACCACCTATTCTTTGGGTGGAATCAGTGTTTAGATCTATAGGGAATCTCCTCGGCACATACCTGGAGGCGGACATGTCCTTTACTCAAACACACAACAGAGCCATGGCTCGGATCCTAGTCAGTTTAAATCCAAGAGGCGGTCTGGCGGAATCTATCAATCTTCAGTACAAAGACTACGTTTATGAACAACCCCTGGACTATGAACATCTACCATTTAGATGCCATAGATGCCACGAATACGGACATCTGGCCAGAGATTGTCCATTGGGTAACTGCCGAAGACGGGTTCAGAAGTCAGCTGAACAGGAAGAGAAGGTAGCGGAATTGAAAAGGGTCTCCGAGACAGAAGAGATTCATGTGGAGGACTCTATGGATGTGGACAAAAATCAAGAGGGGAAAACAAAGGAACGGGCCTTAGAAGGCTCTCCAAGCAAAGAGGAAGCAGTCGAGGAACATCGTGGATCAGAGAACCTGTCAAAGGATCCCATCAATGAATCTGCAGATACCTTAATTGAAGACTCAAAGAGTATGCAACTAGACTCAAGTAATCCATCTATGTCCTCTTCAGAAATTAAAGATGCTTGCTTGAAATCTGATTCTCAAATCATTAACTGTAACTATGATGAACATTTAAATGTTGATAACATCACTGCTACAATTCCTTCCCTAGAATTGAACTGTGATGATGTTCCTAAGCCGATAGAGGATCATGTTCCCTCCCCCTCTGTATGTCATTATAATCTTCGATCCCTTGACAAAAAGTCTGCGAACCCTGAATTGATTGGTGGGTTAGGCCCATCCCTTTCACAGGCCTTTAAAAGGAAGGCAAGGGGCAGGAAATCAAACCTGTCCAAAGCACAGGTAAAAGCAAAATATGATGTGGCTGATGGAAAACAAATGTCTATCCCTGGGGCGCTTAGAGCAGTGAATCCCTGTGGAAATGTAATTAAATGATATTTTTATCCTGGAACTGTAGGGGTTTAGCCAGTAAACCCAAAAAACTAACCCTCAAGGAGATAGTTATGCGCTATAATCCTGATGTTATTTTATTGCAAGAGACTCTCGGCAAAAGCTTAGATGTGGAGACGTCCCTAAGAACTATTCTCCTAGGACGGCTCTTTCTTGCAGTAGATTCAGCCGGACATTCGGGTGGCCTGACCATGGGATTCAGAGAAGGAAGGATGCAGATTGTTAACCACTGGGGAATGGCTCAGGCGTTAGGGATGGAGTTCCAATCACCAGAGTTCGGATTCCCCCTATTGATTGTAAACATATACGGGCCATGCCAAGGGAGGGAACACTTCTGGTCCGACCTCCTCTCAAAATCAATGCTGAAAAGTCAAAATTTGATTATAGGGGGTGATTTAAACTTTTCCATGGGTAATGCCGAAGCCTGGGGCCCTTTTGCGAGAGAAGACCCTCTATCCGAGTTTTTCTTGAACTCTCTGAGCTCTCATAATTTGATAGATGTAAACTTAATCAAATTAAAACTCACCTAGAGGAATCGAAGAACAGGGGATGAAAGAATAGCAAAGAGATCAGACCACTTCCTGGTATGTGAGGATGTGACTTCCAAAATTCCTATGTTTAGGCAATGGGTGGGGGAGGTAGGAAACTCGGACCATTTCCCAGTTCTTCTTGAGCTCTCCAAACCCCCCCTCAAACTAGCAGCTCCATTTAAATTCAATGCTACTTGGTTACAAGAGGACTCTTACAATCGACTCTTCCGAGAAACATGGAAAACCCTTGATAGAAACTCAAGGGAGTGTAAAGGCTTCCTTTTCATGGAAAATCTAAAAAGACTAAAGAAAGCTACCATGAACTGGGCAAAAGCTAGAAAGCAAAAGCTGAATGAGGAAATTACCCAAATCGACATAGAACTTCGTGAACTGGAAGGTACTGAGTTGGAGGGGTATACTTCGCAGGAGTCCAAGGATAGAATTTTGCTGCTGGAAAAACGCAAGAACCAAATATTGCTGGACAGAGAGAAGGAATGGAGGCTGAAGAGCAGGGCGATTTGGCTTAAAGTCGGGGATGAAAACACAAGATTCTTCCATAATTATGCAAAAGGGAGGAAAAATGCGAACACGATATGGAAGCTAAAAGATGATGAGGGAAGAGAGGCTAACACTTTTGAGTCTCTCTCCAATATGGGAAAAAACCATTGTCAAAATCTGTTTGCTGACCAAGGAGAGATAACTTTAGCAGAAGTAATTAGAACTGCCCAATGTTTTCCCCGGTATGTAGAGAAAAAAGCAGAGAATTTATTCACAGAAGTCTCCAAGGAAGAAGTGGAAAGCATCATTAAATCAATGGCCAAGGACAAAATCCCAAGTCCGGACGGGTGGACCGTAGAACTATTCCAACATTTCTTTGAACATATCGGAACAGAATTAACTGAGGTGGTGGAAGAGTCGAGGAGGAAAGGAGAGATTTACTCCCCCTTCAATTCAACTTTCATAGCTCTAATCCCTAAAAAGGAAGATCCAGAATCCTTTGAAGACTTCAGGCCTATATCATTATGTAACAGTTTATACAAGATCATTGCAAAAGTGATAGCTGTCCGTCTGAAGCCGATTCTGTCAAAATGCATTTCAAGTGAACAGTTTGGATTCCTGGATGGTCGTCAAATTCATAAAGCCATAGGAGTTGTGTAGGAGACAATTCACAGTGTTAGGCAGACGATCAAGAAAGGAGCTGTGATCAAAATTGACCTGTCCAAAGCCTATGACAGGATCAGTTGGACATATCTGAGGATGTTATTAACTCACATAGGCTTTAACCTGGATTTCATCAATTGGGTCATGGGATGCATCACTAGTGTCAGCTTTGCAATATTAATTAATGGGGCAGCATCCCCCTTTTTCAAAGGGCAAAGAGGATTAAGACAAGGATGCCCCTTGTCGCCTCTGCTCTTTCTTCTAGTGGCTGAAGGTTTGAGTCAACTGATTCTGAAGGCTAAAAGGGAAGGATCGGTAAAAGGTTTGGAAGTTGCAATAAATATGTTTATTTCACACCTTCTTTTTGTAGATGATATCTTATTATTTACAAATGGGAACTTGACTGAAATTAAGGAACTAAAAAACATTCTTAATCTTTTTATGAAAGCAATAGGGATGCAAGTTAACTTCAGGAAATCTCATTTAATCATGGAAGGTTTTAACATAAACGAGAAGCGCCTAATTACTTCAATTCTGCCCTTTGATGTACATAACATGGAAAATGCCTTCAAATATTTGGGTTTCTAGCTGAAGCCAAATTCATACAAAAACTGGATTGGAATTGTCTGTTAGCTAAAATTGAAGCAAAAATCTCACACTGGAGTTATAGGTGGCTATCCAGAGTAGGCAGATTGATTTTAATCAACTTTGTGTTACAGGCCATGCCTGTTTTTTGGGCAGCTTTGACTTGGGTCCCTAAAGGGACTCTCGACAAGATAAGAAGGATTTGCAGTAGATTTCTCTGGTCTGGCTCAAAGGAGGACTCAGTACTCCCTTGGGTAGCATGGGAGAAGGTAGCAAGGCCAAAAGAGTGGGGAGGATGGGGGATAAAAAACCTCTCTGATTTTAGCCTCTCTTTGGCTGCCAAATCTGGATGGAGAATTATCAACATGGAAAACCTTTGGACGAGGGTGGTGAAACAGAAATATATAGACCCTGTCCCTCTTGAAGAATCGATTAGGAACCCAAATAAGAAAGGAAGGAATGTTTCGGTGGTATGGAAAGCTACTACAGAGGCTTTTAAAGTTATCGAACAAGGCTTGGCCTGGCAGGTCAGGAATGGTGAAAACCTGAGGATAGGGAAGGATCCGTGGGTGGGATGCAATGGAAATTACGCTCTCTCTCCAAGAATGATCAGACACCTTGAATTCAAGGGTATCTTTTTTCTGAATCAGGTTGAGAAAATCGGTCAGTCCTCAATCTGGGGGCAAGCTTGGAAAACAGGAGAAGAACTTGATCTCAGACCTTTCTGGTGGAACGAATGGAGGGTATTCACACAAGAACTGTCCAGATCAAATGTAAGGTTAAAAGACAGACCAAATCAATTGGTATGGGCACACACGGATTCTGGAGTCTACTCCCCAAAATATGGCTATAAATTCTTAATGTCAAAGAAAGGATGGGAAGAACCGGCATGGTGGGCCAAATTATTATGGAAACTCAAATGCCCAGCGAAAGTCAGGTTATTCTTTTGGTGTATTCTCAAAAGAAAAATTCCAACATGGGATATTTTGCAATCCAGATTTAAACAGGGACCGGGGAGATGTACCCTATGCAAATCCGATTCAGAGACTATAAGACATTTGTTTTTAGAATGCCCTATTGTCAAAAAGATATGGGAGGAGGTCCGAAAACTTATCCAAAAACCGTTGAATTGGGAAGGGGAAAGCCTATCCGGGGTATGGGAAAAGTGGTGGCGACAGTATCCAGGAGGAAATTTACAGAACCTTCCTCCCATCATTTGTTGGGGAGTCTGGATTGCAAGGAACAGGTGCATCTTTTCGGAAAAGGAAACTTCTGCTGAAGTAATCGCGCTACAATGTACTGTGATCCTTTTAAATATCCCAGATTCAGAGGAGGAAAGGAATCCCAAATTGATTAGAGAAGAACAAATAAAAGCAGGAGTTCCGCGGCCTATTTCGATGGGGCTTCACAAAACAATCTAGCAGGAGCAGGGATGATCATTCATATTAATGAGAACCAGATTTTAAAAGCTTCAATAGGCCTAGGCACCGAATCCAACAATTTTGCTGAAATGTCCACCTTAAAGTTACTTCTATGCTGGCTTATCCACAGGAACATCTTCACAGCTTAGATATTTGGGACTCTTTAAATGTTGCAAAATGGGTTAACGGTCAAAGTAGATGTCAAAATTATATGTTGAGACCTTTATTAGAAGAAATTCAAAATCTAAAGACTTCATTTAATGTTTTTTCACTCTGCCATATATACAGGGAAAGGAACGAATCAGCAGACAAGCTTTCTAAGGAAGGTTTACAGCAAAATATGGGCAGCTGGAGAATAGCAGAAGAAGATTATGGACAGATCCGTGTGTCGGATCAGCCTCCCTATGCATAATCTTTGGTTTTGTCTGATGTTTTTATAAATATTATCAAAACTATTGTAACCGGTTGAGTATAGTGCCTTTTGGCAAACTGTTGATATATCTCTTTTTTGACTTTCATGGTTTCTATTTCCTAATATGGGTTGTTTTCCTCAATGAGGAGACCCAGGAATAGAAGCGTGTTTTTGATACTTGTCTGGTAATGCTTGACATGGGATGACTTTAGTGAAAATCTGGATATGTGAGCTGAAATCTTTCAGCACAGGCATCCAGAGCTTTTTTCTCCCAGCTTTTAGTACAGAAAAGGGAGCCTTTTCTGGGTAGCTTTATGATTGGATCATACAGCAAACGGAATGCATATGCATATACTCTGTAACTTTTTATCGATTTATAAAAAGTTCAATTTTTTTCCTTTGAAAAAAACAGTGAACCATGTCCTGAATAGTAAGTCCCGACTCTTGAGTCCCAACTCAACCTCAAAATATCAACAAAAAATATAATAATGTATCTCATATCATGAGTCATAATTTCATATACAATGAAATGAACCATATAACTAAAGTTTAACACTATTGATTTCCTCTGCCCCTCTAGATGTAGATGTCGGTGGAGTTGGCAGTGGACTTTGCTGTGCTCTAGAAGCTGAAGAACTAAGAGCTACAGGAGGTAGACCACGTCCTCTACTAGTGACAGGGGTAGCCTGGGTAGGTTGTGTCACCTCCTCCTCCTATTGCTCCTCCTCCTCATCAAAAAATCGGAGAAAAAAAAATTATTTAACACTACTGAACCAAATAACTAAAGTTTAACACTATTGATTTCCTCTGCCCCTCTAGATGTAGATGTTGGTGGAGTTGGCAGTGGACTTTGTTGTGCTCTAGAAGCTGAAGAACTAGGAGCTACAGGAGGTAGACCACATCCTCTACTGGTGATAGGGGTAGCCTGGGTAGGTTGTGTCACCTCCTCCTCCTGTTGCTCCTCCTCATCAAAAAAATCGGAGAAAAAAAAAATTATTTATTTTAATTTTTTTTATTTTTTTCCCAAAGATTTTTTCCCAAAAACCCTGATTTTTCGTAAAAATCGTAATTTTTTCAAGTTATCGCCATCTTTTCGCGATTTTTTGTGAACAAAAAAAAAATAGCATAAAAATCAAGCGATAATATCGCAATTTTCGCAACACTGGTTTCAACCTATAAATACCCCCTCCTCCCATTGGGTTCTTGCAATATTTGCACAACATTTTGCCATCAACAACATCACAGTGAACCCATGTAGTGTCTTTGGCTTTCAAGGCCATAATGGATGGTGAAATTTCAGATTTGGAAGGAAAGAGATCTGCAAATAAAATAGAAAAATGCAAAACCTATGACCAACTACTATCCTTCTTCCTTGATGTTTTTAAACTTGAAAGAGGGGCAAAAAATTAAAAACAGAGACAACAATGAAATCTAGAAAACAAATTAGGGAAAAATCATACCTGGAAGGTTAGAAATGAAAACTAGTCGATGAAGCCTCCTCTCAAAGATACAGACTCCACTAGAAAGCTCCTCCAAGATGACAAAGAACCTCCAAACTTCTTGTTGTTGCTCCAAAACTCAAGTGTATTGCAACACTGCCCAAGCTTTCAAATTCTCACAAACACTAGAAATCAAATGGGTGAGGCAAATGGGACCTTGGACTTGCTTTTATAAGTTTAGGAGGGCAGATTTGGGGGGAAATCTGCCAATGGTTTGCTAAAAACCACCCCCAAAAACCACTTGCATGCCCCATATTTCCATCCACCAACACAACACCCAAATCAGTCGGTCGAGCCGGTTTGGTAAAAAAATGGCTAGTTTGGCACCTAACCGGCCTATTGATCGAATTTATGGGACCAGTTCAATCCCGAGATTAATTGACTAGCCAGTTTGGTCGATTTCAAGTTTGACCCAGCCAGTTTTTAAAACTATTGTTGTATCTATCCACTTATTCTTTTGTTTACTCTCATTTCATAATTTAGTTTATCTTATTATATACTTTATCTTTTAGCTTCTAGGAGTTGCTTTGTCACTCACAATTTGTTGTTATTGAATTGTGATTTTGAGTGCCATTGACCTATGTTTTCGATCATTTGTGGACAATTACGACAAAATCTAGCAAGCCCAATGCAAAGCCCCATTTTGCAGAGCTAGACCTTATGGCAACAAGAGAAAGGGTTTCCATTGTCACCTCAACAAGCTTTCTCCTGCAAAGTGGTATTTGACCACAAGGGAGACTTCCCTAGATCAGCTTCAGGTTAAGGCCTCCCATTTATCCTTCAAGTGTCCTTGCTCAAAGATGAGGATAAATGGTTGCCAATACCAATGATAGATAACAATCAACCGGAAGAATGGAGGTGGATAATAATAGATAAGAAAAAAATGTTAATATGGATTATCATACACAAGCTATGTCAATCAGTGCCTCCTATTCATGCTCCTCCAGAGCAATGGAAAGAAAGGCCTCAACGAAGGTCACACTGGACTAGGGGCGAGGGATAACCACTAAGTTGAAGTGTGCAAACAAGAACACAATCAAGAGCCATCAATCATCCAACTCAACCAGTGATCCAAGCTAGAATGCCCTTAACATTAAATGAAAGCACAACATTAAAGAAATGGTTAAAGTACCTTATGATAGATGACACACATTTTTTCAAGAAGTTAGATGTCAAAAGCACTAACTAGATCATGATTGGAGGGCTCTGAGAGATAGTTATCTATAGATCATGATAGAGTTATTGGCTTGCAAGCTGAACAAGTAGGAACAAATTTTCTCCCAGGGTTCACCCACTTGGGTTATCAGGGACCACTGTTGCAACCACACTTGACTCTTTTGCCAATTCCATTTGTACCCACAGTTCATAACTTTCCTTATATCCCAATCTAATTTTCCAATTTTCACCCAAACACGCAATATACATGAACAAACTTTGCACATTTGTTGTCTAATGGTTTCAATTACATCAATGTACATGAATATATATTTTTCTTAGAAAATTTTCAATATCTTCTAAATTTTTTTGTTCAGTCAGCTCTAGTCCAATTGGTAATTTTGGGGCAAACCAACCCTGGTCCACTTCCAGTTAAGGCAACTTTGATTGAATCAGCAAAACCATAGACTAATAGGCAAAATCCCTATATGGCCACTTTGCCATTGAACCTAAAAAGAGGTTGTAGGAAGTAAGTATTTGTTGGAATTTCTAAGTCTAACACATCAGAAATTCTTCTTGCATTATCTGGTTTATTTCACCTACTTGTTTATTTCTTAACAAGTTATTTAACCATATAAATATTGAAAATAAACACAAATGCAGTCTCAACCATCTACAGATCATCAACTGAAATAACAGACAAACACACAAGGGACACCGTTATTTTTGGACAATCGTCCCCGGAAAAACCCAACTTGGGAAAACCAGTGCAGCAGTTCTGAGGGTTTTATTATCAAGCAACTTTCTTGAGTACAACTAGGGTGCCACACTGGCTCACCCAACAGAGATATCTATCTAGCAGTAATACCTCTCTTTGGAAGAAGATATTCAGCAAGTCTGCTCCACGAAATTCCTTCCAACGCTTCTCTTAGGCTTTGTGTCAACCCTCTTGGCCTCTGCGTAGCTCTGAAACCCTATGCATCAGCCCTCTGCTGCTCTGTGCTGGCTCTCTGGCCTTCTGCGTCACCCATGCAGGGCCTGCTAGCCTCTACGCAATCTCTATGGGCCTCTGCGTGGCTTCTGCGTAGCCTCCTTTGTCACTGTGTTGGCTCTCTGGCACTATCTCTGCCTCTTTGCTATGCACTCACTGCCCCTCACTGCAACTCAGATCACTTGTTCGAATTTTCTCAGCAACCCCGCTCCAAAAAATCGAACTAACTAATCAATCTTGGTGTGTCTCCAACTAACCCTCAAGCCTCCTCTTATACTTTTCTTGTTGAGTCTTCAACAGCGGAGATTAAATCTCTAATCAACAGCTAAGATTAGATTTGGCTTGATCCATATCATTTAAAACATTATCACCCAGTTTTATATTAATACCTGTTAATATTTTAATTTTCCTAAGTTTAGACTTAAGAACTCCATTAAAAATATTAATTATTTTAATATCTTTCTAACCGGGTGGAATTTTCCCAAACCATTTCTGGGTCTTGGAGATCTCATGTGCTTTAGCCTCTACACCAATTTTCATGGCTAGAGCACATCCGATGCTACCTCAAATCAACAGTATTGGATTTTATGCAAGTAGTATGGGATAGAGTCTAGGAAACAATTGATGGTTACATGCATGAACTGAGACTTTTCCTATAACAATAAATGTAGGGTCCTTAGATTTGAAAATGGCAGAATCATTCTTAGCGTTCCAACAGGAATTCAAAATTACCTTTCAGTGTCTATCTATAATACAGTCAATGGCCAATAAGTTAATAACACATACAGTTTAAGAATTATAGATTCAAAGGATATACTTTCTTAGCTGAGGGCATACCACCCATTTGAGATTGTGGCAGCTTAACGTTAATAAAACTTAAAAGTGCTGCATGTCAGGAAAACAAGAACAACAAATGATTTCAATAGAAAAAAATAATGCATTAAATATTTGAATTTAAGCATTGTTGCAATAGGCTTCTCTAACATATTGAATTGATCATGACTCAAACCATCCCCTTCAAGTATCCTTTAGAGCTTCTCAACAGTGAGTGTTCGCACGAGCTAATATATGAAATATAAGTGACAAACAATATTAGAGGAAACAAATATAACATAGAAAATAAGGGCAATATACCTTGTGTGGAAGACCGCTATGAAAAAGTTTTCCTGTTGCATGAAGTTTCCATGTAATCACTCCCCCTGTGCCTATGCAAGGCTGTTTGTCTGCTGTATCTATCCAGTACCTTCATAAACATCAGAAAGACATAAGAAAGTGAGAACCTCCAGAAAAATCATTTAGAATCTGACGACAAAATAGATTTTACTGGTGTGAGAAGTATCACTGATCATGGATATACTTATACATGAACCATAATATACATGGAAACTTCAGTGATGCATCATTAAATAAGATTGGCGAGAATTCCATTGCTTGGAGTACTCTACAAGAGTATATGTTGTTTTAGTTACTTTGCAAGAGACAGTGCATCAAAGCTCCATTCTTCCTTTCAGAAGAATTCATGCATGAATTCGATCAAGTACAATACTGTCTGACAGGGTAAACATAAGATGCAAGCATCTTGATTCTAGACAGCTTAGGGACTCCATAAAAAAACAGTGAATTTGTCTAGATGCACGTGGCAATAAAAAACCCTCAATGCTTTTATTAAGAGGCATTGACTGACAAATTTTACTAGACACAATAGATTTTACTGGTGACTCCAGGTAAAGTCTATAAAATCTGTGGATAAAATAGAATTTGCTAGTGTGAAATGTACCATTGATCACGCATATTCATGAACAATAATACACATGGAAACTTCAAAGATATATTGTTAAATATGATTGGCAAGATTTGAATTGCTTTGAGGACTCCACAAGAGTGTTTGTCTTCTTTGTTACTTTGCAAGAAACAATGCATCAAACCACCATTCTTCTTTTCAAATGCATTCATGCATGAATTCAATTGAGCACGATACTGTATGAAAAAATAAACATAAAATGCAAGCATCTAGACTGTTTTGGGACACCATAAAAACAGAAAGTGACTTTGACTGTGAGCAGGTGACAACACAAAAACCCTCAATGCTTTTATTAAGAGCCCTTGACTGACAAATTTAACTAGACACAATTATCATAGATGCATCCTTGAATATGACAGGAAAATGTTTAACTTGCATAAGGTCTCCACAAGAATATATGTTGTCTTCAAATATTTCTTTCTGGCAATATGTCAATGTTCCAATTCATGTCACCGGAATGGGGAAACAGCTATGGGATTTGAAATGAAACATTAACTATTAGAAAATGGGAAAAATGATATCTATAAATTTTCGTAGGAGTAGAAAGGAAATTTTTTACATGCATGTGTGCATAGAGATGTACATGTAGAAACTTTCAAATTTCATTATTCAAAACTGTTGTTTTTTTATTGGTTTATTATTTTCTCCCTTTTTTCAATTTTTAAGTTGTGAGGTCCACCCACACCCTATATATAAAACAAAAAGAAAAAAGGAACGGCATTTATAGTACGGAAACAGTATATCCATGCTAGAATCTGCCTGTGAACTTCTCACAAAACATTTCACAGGTAGTTATATACTGGGAACATTTCCTCGATGGAATGTGAAATTTTCAACTCTACTGCAGCAACTGCAAATGATTCTTCTATCTGATTAAAATTAAATGCAGTTTATTTGCTACAGCAAATAACGAATAAAATCACAACTGCAATTTCACCATAAAAATGCTGCAGAAAATAAAATGCTAGAAACTGAGAAATGTAGAGCACACACACAAAAATTTTACACAGTTAACTTTGGACAAATGTCCCTGGAAAAACCCAATGCGTTCAAAATGGTGCAGCAGACGAGGGTTTTATTATTATGCAGCAGTGGAATTTTGAGTACAATATGATTGCCAAACTGACTATCCTCTCCTAACAAAATATCTAAGAGAAATTTTCCCTTCTCGACAAGCAATCCTGCCTCACAATCAACTCTCAAACTGCCACTATATCAGCCTCTGTGCAGGCTGAAACTCGCACTGCCTGGAATAGCTACAATCTGTTGCTGCTGACTATCTCAACCACTAAGAAGGATTCGTTGGCCCTCTGGAAGAATTATTGGGCACTCAGCTCCTAAATCAATCTCTCCTCTGGATGGATCAAACTGCCTCCTTGAGGCTCTGCACAAGCCCATGTGCAGCCTCCTTGGGGAATACTTGGCCTCTCTCAGCGGACTCTTTCGGCACTGGAAAATCCACCGAATATCACTGTCCCTGCTCTCTCTCACTCCTGCGTCCCTTCTGGCTCGAACTCTTCTTCCCTGCTCTGCTGCTACAGCTAGATAGCCTGAGCTGCGAAGGAACTCGCACTGTTGGAGTATCTAGCTCCAACCCCAACGACCTCCTCATATAATCTCTTGTTGGTGAACCAACGGCCATGATTAAATCCCCATCAACGGCTAAGATCATCTCTAAGTCGATCCATGTGAGTTTCTAGAGAAATTTCACCTTTCACAATTAATTCTTGTTATTTAATCATTTTTCCTACATTAGACGTCAGAAATATTTGATTATTGACTAATTAACTTAATTGAGTCATTCTAGGTGTTTTCTCCTAAAACTTTTTATGGGTTCTGGAGCTCTAGTGTTTTTTAGCCTCTCTTACCAAAGTTGAGACTAGAACACCTGTCTGATGGTACAAAAACTAACATGGAAAAGGCCCAAGTCACATGTTTTGGTTACAAATTTTTAAGTAGATATCTTTGTGCATGAATATGTAGAAGGTAACAAGTCCAAACTCTAAATTTTATGTTAGAATAACAATGTTAGTTGGTATTGTATTTCAAATTTTTGGTCTAATGGACTATTTAAGCCAATAAACCAATTTGCAAATCATTACAATTACAAGAGTAAGCTCACAACGGATTTTTGTTTGGAGCTACTACATCTCCATCTTGTGCCCAAAAAGATTTGATTAATATTAGCATTGCACATTAAACACGGACACCTTTTGCCTTAATGAGATATTTTATACCTAGTTTACACCCATTGTAACCACTAGTTGTAGATAGACTTGTGAATCATGACTATTCTTCATAGGAAAAAACCAAAGGAAATAGCATGCATAAGAACACCATTACCTCGTTTGTGAAATATGAGACAAATCTTAGTGGTGCAACACAGTAGAAAGCTACAAAATGTAATATTCCTAAATGGAATTGGCAGTAAATAACATGTTGACCACACATGGGTCAACAATGCAAGAAACAGAGTACGAAGCAATGCATCAAATTTTTTCAAAGATCAAAGTCATCATTCAGCATTAATTTTGTCATTGTAAACCCAAGTTCTGCAAAATTATTGTAAATGATTTTCATATGACTATAAAGCCATGTAATAACACCTAGGTAAGCCTATGATTTTTGTCAAAATATTTCATCCTAGGGAGTTTTTTAACCTCCCCAAATTGCGTGTGTATGTAAACTTGCATAATCGACAGAGTTTTTATCCCAGAGATACACCAGAGCTAGGGTGGAAATCGTTAACAAGGTCTTAGGTGAGTCCTAGTGTTTATCGAGTCTATGTATTTTTCATACTAAATCATATTGTGTCACAAAATTGGATTTGGTCAATATTTCCAAATCCAAGCCCTAGCCTTGCTAGCTAGTTCTAATTAAGTCTGAACTACTATTTGTGCTTGTATTTGGGCTAACAATTTGTGTTTGCAGCAGCCTTTAAGGTCTGATCTTGGGGTTTTGAAATACTATTTTGTGAGTACAAGTATTGGAAGGTAATCCCCTTTTCGTCTCCAGACTTGGCATAGGCCACTAGGCCTTGGGGTTTGCTCTTCTCACCTTCATTCCTCTCTTGTGTTAACTGCATAATTTATATCAGATCTGATCATTGATACTATAGTCGTATAATTATCAAAACATAAGCCTAATTAACCCAATAACTAAGCTATTAACTCATTAAAGACATCATACATTGAATACAAGAGGCAAATTCACAAATCTGGTTGGTTTGTGATAGATATCATATACATTTCTGAGGTCTGATTTCAATTGCAGAAGTCTGATCTGAATGTGCATAAGTCTGATTTAATTGCTACAACAGTGTTTTAACTTTTCATTAATATATTGCTCTAAAAAACACATCTAAATAAGCCTAATAACTTAAGGAAGTATCATACATCATCTAAGGGCTTAAATAACTTGTTTTCATAAGCTTTCTTGCTAATATTGGGACTATTTGCATCTTAATATCTTGCTGGTCTGATTTGTTGTATTTTCAAAGTGATAGCATAGTGAGAAATCTCGGGGTGAATTGGTCATTTGAGTTTTGCCTTGACTTTCCTCTTGCATCTTTGCATTATTGGATCATTGTATTGTGCGTTTAGCATTCACTTTTAATCACTGTTCACAATCTCATTTTTCCTCGAGAAGAATTGCATATCTAATTGGAAGATATTGCCTCTAATTGATACATAACATAGGAATATCTTGTTTAATAAGCACCTTGGGGGATTGCAATTGTTAGTTTTGATATCTTATGATTTTGCTCTTGTTATCTTGTGATTGCATATCATTTATAAGCATTTGTTTCTTGAAGTAACTCAAAGTGTTTTTCATTGAAAGAGCTTTTCACTTTGATACTGCAAATTGGGCATCATTCCTTGAGGCATTGTGATTTCAGGTTCCTCTTGCTAACTACATAAGTGTTGTGGCATAAGTAGCCCCAAGGGTTAGCCCAATCGGTCAAGACGTGGCCTCGCCAGATGGGAGGTCACAGGATCAATTCCCGAAAGCTCTTGAGGTCAGGTCTTGCAGTAGGCCGCGGGGCGTCAAACCTAGATTTTTCCAGTGGACGTAGCGCCACCCGTTGACCGAAGGTGTCCATGAACCACACGCAAAAAAAAAGAAGTGTTGTGGCATAAGTAACTCTTGTTGGGGATGTTAGCTTGTTATTGCTACTAACCATATGATGAACTTGTGATATCAACTCCTTTGAGCACTAGTCATAAGCAATATTGTGATCTCAATTGAATAATCCTATTGCTAATTGGTATTGTTTCCTTTTGTTTCTAATTTGCATATCAAATTGCAAAGGATTCATTAATTTGGTTCTCCTTGCTTATCATTGGTTATTTAATTTGAGCACTTGTCATTTTGAGATTGCTAATTATTGGATAGATCTTCAAGTGATTTATATATGGGCACTCGAGTGACCTTGTTTCATTAGCACATTGTTTTAATTGAAATTTTTCCTAATATTGCTAAATACTTTGTTTATACTCTTGTATTGAACATCATAAGTAATTTAGCCATTTGATAATCTCACTTAAAGCAATCACTCATAACTTGCACTTCATTCTAGGACTAGTTGTCCATTAATGATACCTCCAAGAATAAGCATGGTTGAAGGACAATAGGACCACCTTTCTCACCCAACTTGCAAAGCTTAGATCCTCACTTGTGGTTAACACGGTGACCTTGTAGTCATCACGGCCACAATCCTTACAACGCCAGAGGCATTCGGGTGGATAGAACTCCAGAGGAGGTATCATTAATAAAGTAGTGGCTTTCTTCCCCTAGGTTTCTCTCCACAACCTACAATTGAGACTAACTTCAAAACAGTTGAGTGAAAGGATTCACTTAGAATAGGCATTTAATCTAAAATTAACCAAGAGTTTGCATCTCACTTAGTTCTAGGTGTCGCATTTCATATAGGATAGCTTTCATCCTAGGAGCAACTGCTCATCCAGTAACTTGGAAATTAATTCACATTGTTCAAGTAATTTGACTCCCAAAGCACTGATCTCATACTTAAGAAATTCCTAAATCTAATCAAGTTGTGTTAAATAACCTTAGCATGCCAATTATTTTCAACCAAGTTGTTAGGTCATTCAGTTGTGTCTCATGTTCCCATCATTTCATCCATAGGGACTACCCCCCTACGGCAGGCAACTTAAATGGAGAGGGTCAAGATCAGAGTGACAGCACCTACCCTAAGCGTTGTCACATCCTCGTGTACAATTTGAGTGAAAACATAACAAAAGAATGTAACTTGAAACATCACACAAACTAGCAATTACACATATATATATCCAGTCACATAATTAGAAGCACCAAATTTGCTTCTTTTATTAAATTTTGGGCACAGGAGTACAATAATAATGAGAAGAAATGAACTTAGCCTTGCAACAGCAAACTATGGCAAAACCTAGGTGGAAGAGTGGTTGTTCCAGCTCCAAGGAAGAAGCCCATGAAATTTCGTGCCTACCCAAAAAATTTGTCACTGTTGTAAGTTAGAAATGAGGTTTTTTGCCACCCCAATGCTCGAAATCCTCTGAAAACGCAAATGGTGCCTCCACTAATTTTTCTCCACAAGACCCAAAAAGGAATTGGTCCCAAACCCAACCACTGGAAAACCCACAAAAAGTGTGAATTTCTAATCTCACTGGTTGAACGCACTGCCTAGAAATAAGTTGTTGCTACTCCTCCAATCTCTTGAAAAAAGCTCCCAAAATTGCTTGCAGATTCCCCACAAATTCTCCCTTAATTCCTCCAGCCACCAAGCCCCAAATTATGCTACCCCTACGCCCACACATGTGCCTTTGCCAGAAAACTATGCAGGTCCTAGAATCCAAATATTTGGCCCAGAGATCAACATCATTGACTAGCCTCCAAATCTCTTGCAAATAATTTTCCAAATTAGTGTTGAAATTCCCGGCAAATGAGTTGCTCCATAGATGGCTCCCTTAAATGGTGTGAATTCTCCTCCAAGATCCCTGTGCTACACAGAAGTGGAAGCAAAGTCCTTTCCCTACTCCGGAATGACTCCAAAATATCAAATTACTCCCCTAAGGTAGCACTCTAAGTCCACTGAAGTAAGAGCTGAGATCTCCACCCGAAAATCTCCTTGCGCTAAGCATCAATGGTATTCTTGGCTAAGCAGCTCAAAAGTACTCTAATTCGGAAATTCAATTTGTCAAAAATCCCCCAAAATGTGGTCATCTCCTTCTATTTACGCTTGCTACTCCCTTTTCCTTGTGGGCTCCACCAAATTCGAATTCCTCCTCCACAAGTGCGAGTTGCCTAAGGGTGAGAATTTCCCTTTTGGGTGGCCCCCACCATCCACCAACACTTTAATTTTTCCTTTTTCCTTATGTTTGAGGCCTCCTCTTTGCCAAAAAATCAAGTGGTGTTTCCTCAACCTACTTTTCCTAAGTTTTAATGCCAAAATATCTCCCAATTGCCAAAATTGCAGAAATAGAAATTCTTCTTAATAAAATTAATTAATTGGGGATATTACAGTCCTCCCCACCAAAAATTGTTTGTCCTCAAGCAAATGCCTAAATAAGCACCCAAACAGTCACTACAAATAATACCGAAGTCCCAAATGTGCCACCGGAGTCATCCCAGATCTCTACACGAACCTGCCATGGGGAAATCCCTCGATACCAAGATCCCAAGCCATCCTGATCAGCATGAGGCATCCTTTTTTCCACTCAATGTACAGCTCGACATAGGCACCAGACACCCTGTGCATATCGCTACCAAGTATAGCATCATGATAGTATAAAATCTCGATCATCTCCTCGTGAAACTACTCTATTGAATAGTCCCTCTCGTGCACTTTAGGGGTAGACGTCTGAAGATGCAATCTAATCCCTATGGGGTGGGATCCTCGTCCGCATGAGCTTCCTTTTATCTCCTCATGTTGATCACCCTACCACACCGAGGAAGTCCCCCACACCATCAACAAATCACTAAAACCCAATGGAAGATCTAGATGACCTTCCCCTGTAGAAACTAGCTCACCACTACGGGTAGCTTAACTACCAAGCCATGCGATGCCAAAATCCCCTACTCGTTGCAGAATGAACCTATCTTGTATCTTGCTAGCATCGCGACACCCCAGTCATGCCCAATCACCCAACATGCTTGTGTCAGGTCCTCCTCTTTAGTAGCTCTTGGCCACTATATCTGTCATGGTCGATATTATGCCCAACCTACAAGTGCAACTCAGCAATGCTCGAGTTCACCACTCCACGGCTAGCCTCGATCCTGAGCAGCAACCTGCCTCACCATATGATGAAGGTCTCAGCAATTCCCCATGTGTCAGCCTAGGAAAGAACTAGATCACTCTCCATCATAACCCTGCCCATCGAGAAGTGGAGTGATCCACTTGCTAATTGGATCCTTGGATCCCCCAACCATACTAGGAGCTCACAACTCCCACTCTTCACAGGTTGTCGTTACGTAGCACTGCTACCTGCTAGAACCCATCCGACCCTCATCTCCGAGCCCTGTATGTATCCCATAAGGGGACCCCAATTATCAAGAATTTGTCCCATGCGTGCTAATCTGCCCTACTCCTACTAGACCACAAAATGAAATTTGTTATCTCAACTCCTGATGATACACCCAAACATTGCTTAGAGTATGGACACCCCTCTGTAGACTAAGTTACCGAAAACGCCTGAAGAATTTGTCGGAAAAGCAGATCCCCGTTTCCAATACATAAATGGATACGATCCTTGTCTGAACGCTGTAAAAACGTTTTTGTACCGTTTCAAAAAATCAGAAACTTCAGATTTGGAATTGGATACATTTCCAAGGGTTTTAAATTTCTTTGGATCCGTTTCTGGATTTTCCAATAAAAACGTGATCGAAATCCACACTTAAAATGTTAAAAGCATAAAAATTTGTATAGCCATAAATAAATAATAAAAATGAAGAAATCAGATTTGCAAATAAACTCACTATAAACACAGTCTCATAACGTCTCTTCTAAATCTTTAGAAACAACGGCACTCCATATATTTGTCAAGGATTCTTACTAAGAAAAAGAGAGATGTTCAAAAATGCAAACAAAACGGTTTTATGAACGTCTTCATAAAGAGATTTATTTGAGAGATTAATTTTTAGTTTGGTTAAGGTTTTATTAATTGTCATTGATTTTGCTCTTGATTTCATAAATCCTTCCAATATAACAAATCTTCTCTTGCCAATCTTTTGTCTACATATAGTTAAGAGGCCAAGTTGACGTTGTGAAGAATGAAATGTTCAAATACGTCTTCACGAAATTGAACAGAGGAGACAACAACACAAACCAGGCCCTTTTTTTCCACCAAATCCCCCCAATAATCCATGCCCAAAAGTGTCCATGATAAGTAAACAAAAATACCCAACTACAAAATGAAAAGCCATACCTTTAGGATTGGAAGGCCCATCTTCAAAATTACAATCACAATAGATGGACGAGGAATCATAATTGTTGGCTCAAGTGGCGGAGATGGTGGCACATCAAGCTATCAGGGGGTTGTAAGGGGCTACTAGCTGCTTGGGGAGGACCATCTAGGAGAAAATTTTCTCCTATGGGTGTCACCCACGGGTAGTGGGTAACATGTCCAATTAGATTTGGGGTCAAACTGGTCCAATTTGGGGTCTATAACAGAAAATGTTGAATTGCCTTTTTTCACTGAACCGACCGGTTTCGTACCAAATCGGTTGATTCCATATAATGTGACCAAAGATGTTCCATACCCAAATTTAAAAAAAAAAAAAAAAACAAGAATTTTTGAGTGGGGAAGCGTAATAATCAAGCCTATAGGCCTACTATTGCTATGTAATTCATGGTAATGTAACTCCTCTATCATGACCCTATTAAAAATGTACCCATCACTCAAACAAAATCTTGACTTGACATTCTACGTATTTAGATGGTGATATTGATGATGAAGATCCTAATATAGGCAATGATTTTGATGATATGCAGGTATTTGTTGTAGCATGATTTTTTTGGATGTTATAGGCAATCTAGAGCCTGTTTGTTGATGTATTTTTAGTTCAAAGATGGATTACACTCGATCTTATTTTGGTTATGTGCACTCTTACATTTTATATAAATGAGAACTTTTCCTTATTTGTGTATGAATGGTTTGGATTCATATGGATGCACATGAATATATATGTTTTTCTTAAAATTTTGAAAATTGTATGTGTTTTTGGTCGATTGATTTTTTGGTCCAAGTTTTTTACTGGTTCCAGTTTGGTTCCAACTGCTTCCCGATTCAAAGGGTTTTTCAATTCAATCACCGGTATGGTTTTGATAACATTGCAGCAGACTAGCAGGTTTAGAGGGATGCGATGGTGGAAGAGTATGTAAGGAAGTTAATGGTCACTTCTCGAAGGATCTTTAAGGTCGAGCATGCAACAAATGGTAGTGTGGAAAAGTACAAGGCAAGGTTCATGCTAAGAGGGTTCTCCCAAAAGGAGGCAGTGGACTACAATGAGACTTTTGCAACTGTCGCCAGATATGCATCTATCAAGGGTAGCCATTTCTATTGCCTCAAAGATGGAATGGAGGATAACATTGTATGGATGTGAACATTGCCTTCCTCAATGGGGTGATTGAAGAAGAGGTGTATATTGAGCAACCTTAGGGCTTTTAGGTGCATGGGAGGGAGTCCCATGTATGAAGATTGAAGAAGGCCTTTACGAACTTAAGCAAGCACCTCACGCATGTTACTCCAAGATTAATGGGTATCTACTTGGATTGGACTTCATCAAGAGTGAGGCAAACTCAAACTTGTATCATGTACTTGTTGAGGGTGAGCCGCTCATCTTGGTCCTCTATATTGACAATCTCTTTCTGACAGGATTGGAGAAGCTCATGGGGACATGCAAGGAGGAAGTTGCTTCAAACTATGAGATGAAGGGAACTAGATTGATGCATTACTTCCTGGGATTGGAGTTGTGGCAACAGCCAGTAGAGATTTTCCTAAGGCATTGCAAGTATACAAATGAGATTCTAAAGAGATTCAAGGAGGATTGCAAGCCAATGTCTACACCTAAGATCACCAACTTGAGGAAGTTAAGTCTTTCTTAGGGTTAATTGGTGGACCCCACCTTGTATATACAGTTGGTCGAGTCCTTGATGTATCTAGTCAACATCGAGTTGGATATTTGATTTGTTGTGAACACACTCAACCAATTCATGGTGGAGCCGAGGAGGGTTCATTCAGTGGCAGCAAAGCATGTTCTCGGGTATCTTTGCGGACAGTGGAGTATGGACTGAGGTATATCAAAGTTGGTAGAGTGAAGTTGCAAGGCTATACAAATTCAAACTAGACAAAGAGTGTCGTGGACAGAAAGCGTACTTCAAGTTGTTGTTTTAGCTTGAGATTAGCTATGATGTCGTGGTATAGCAAGAAGCAACACTCAGTGGCACTTAGCTCAACAGAGGCCAAGTACATGGCAGTGACTCTGACGAGTTGTGATGTCATATGGCTTCACAATATGCTCACAAGATTATTTGGTCTTGAGATGGGTCCCAATTATGATTCACTACGACAATCTGGTGTTTCATGATAGGTCCAAGCACATAGATATCAAATACCACTTCATCAGAGACAAGGTTCAAAGAGGTGTTGCGAGATTGCAATACATCTCCACAAAGGAGCAGGTAGCAGATATTCTCACCAAGCCTCTAATGAAGAGGAAGTTTTTGTTTTACAGAGACAACTTGGGGGTGGTGGAGAATCCCTTCCTTGCAAGGAGGGAGTGTTGATTTTGTAGCCTTGGAAGGTCTTCTACATTGGCTTGGTGTCTTAGCATGTAGAAGATGTTTGATTGCCTCTTTAGGTACTTGCTTGGTGGAGAAAGTTATTTTATGCTTTATTTCCTAAGGTTAACTTAGGAAAAGTAAAATAATTAATCTAATTAACTATTGTGGACTATTAGGCCAAAGTTCTAAGGATAAATAATAAAATTATTTAAGTGACTTAGATATAATCTCAATCATTGATCTCAAGCGAGGCTTACGATTTAATCCGCCATTAATCACTTAGGAGATTATGGTTAGGGATTTTGGATTGATGAAATTATAAACTAAGCCTAAGGGAGAGGTGAAGACATACGATTGTGGAGGAAGTGAATCTCTCTAAAGCAAGAGGTGTAGAAAATCCACGAAATTATAATCTGCTAATATGAGCAATTTGAAATAAAAATTATTCTCACATAAACACAGAATTTCTCTACTAGATGCAGCAGATAGGGACAAAAATAAAAGCACAATCACACAATTCAAAAACATAGAATTGTCTAGGGAACCCAACTAGGAAAACCCTTTGTTTGATTATTGATAGAAATTGAGCATTAGATCTCTTACAAATACAACTTATTTCAATATGAAAACAAATTTGTTTTCCTAACTTGAACCAGGCTTGAAACCCTTGCAATATTGTTGATCCCTATCTGCTCTCTATCAAACTCACACAAGCCTCAACACACAAGCGCCAACCTATGCTCTCTATTGCCTTGTCTCACCAACTCATGCTCACAAGACAATTGATTAAACTTGTGCCTTTGTTCCTCCTTTTAAAGGCAATTCGAATGGTTAAAATTAGTGAGTTTTCTAATTAACGAATGATTTTGTGATTGATTGAGTTAGCATGAGTTAACTGCTCATGCAACTCATCCTATTTCAAGTCAACCACTTGAAACTCAATCACTTGTATTTTGCCTCAATCAACTCACTAGAAAATCATGAACTCGACATTCAATTTCAACACATCAGTTAATTGCATCCTAACTCGTCCTAATTTTCAAGGACTGATTCCTAGATTATAGGAACTCATCCTATTTATAGGGAATCTCCTAATTTTTAGGAACACGAGTCATGCACAAGAAGGAATTCGTTTTGGATCCTATGATTAAGGCACAAATCAAGGAACCCTTTTCTCGCTAATATTTTCAACACTTCCTCTTAGCGAGGAAGGTGTTCTAGAAGAACCTCGTTCACCAGGATTGTTTTCAACTCTACCAAGTTCTCGTTGCTCCCTCTGAACTAGAAGACTTCCCTGTTTTCTTCTACGGAACCTACTTTGAAGACCTGTTCTTTCCCACCATGCTCCACGAGTCCACCACTTTAGTCATAAGTGCAATGTACCCTGTGTACCTAGGTGTCTACTTCTTGATGTTGGGAGACTCGACTCTCTTTTGATCTCCCTTAACCAAATCCTCTGCCCAGTTGGCTCAAACTTTCCCTATACTGGAAGTATCTGACTGAGTGGCTGCCTCCACTCGCCCTAGGCTATGGTCCTCATCATCATCATCCTCCTGCTAGTCAGCCCAACTACCAATTATCTTAACTTGAAACTGAGACACTGACTGAGTCTCCATCTTGAGAGCTCTATCCTGCGCTTGCTCAACCAATGCTTCTCTACTCTGTGCATTCCTTACCTTGTTGCCCAAGGCTGCACCTGTCTCTACCTGCAACTTGTAGAGATTCTTCACCCTCACAGCTATCTGCTTCTTACATCCAGAAGCTAAGTGTCGAAGGTACACCTTACCTCTACTGAAGATGATATCGTATCCCTTGTCCTCAATCCTAGAACATAGAGAACCTCTCTGAGATGAAGAGGATTACTTAACTCCCTCTTAAAACTGACAATACCAACTCTTCTTGCTGCATATTGACCATCATCTCCTTCTCCTTCAAGTGGTTGAAACTCTTCTTGTTCCTGGTTATGTGGAAGGATACTCCTTGAACACATCTAGCAAGTACTTTGCCTCCACTTTTGTTGATCACAACAACTTCTGCTACTTCAGAATACTTGCATCTCTAGCCGTCAAATCTGCCACTATCAATCTCTCTAGGCTGCTCCAAGAAGATTGAACATAGGCTACTCAAATTGTCTGCCCTCTAGCTGATCAATAGTCCATCAATGAGTCAGCGTAGAGGGTCTTCATCAACTGCCCACTTGCTACCCCTTAGTACTTCAAGAACACAACACTTTGGGACTTCACACTCTTCCCACTTCTGCCTTCTTGTGATACTCCAATGAAGACAAACTTAGGGCATGGAGGTTGCCCTCTATCATTGTCAAAAGTCCTTCTCCAATAGTCAACTTAGGGCTTGTTCATAGGCCCGCTTGGCTAGTCCTTATTCCTTCAAGAACTAGCCCTTAGGGCTTCTCTGATTTTTCCCTTCTAGCAGTCTTCAAATTCCTTTATAAGTGATTGTTCTTAGGGCTCTTTTGGCACCTGCTAAAAGCCCTCCTTATTGCTCTTAAGATGCCAAATGCACATTGTCCAACCTTAACAATATCCACTTAGCAAAACATCAACATGAAAGAACGAAACATACCTTTGAGGAACAACGTGTTCATGTCCTCAAGTACTTCACTATTTTGTAGCATATATCTAAGGTCTTATTTGGCCTAGGTAAAACTTCCTGTACAACTATACGTTACCCCTTCTTCCCAAAAAAAAAAAACTTCACATACCTCCTTTAAGCGTCCCTTTTCTGTTGTAATTTTTAGTATCTTGGCCTCCTTAAATAGTTTAGGAACAGGTATTAGAAGCCTTTGTCCAACACTCCGATCCTACTCCAAATCACAGGACAAAAACAAAACAAAACAAACAAACAAACAAACAAAAAATTCAGCTCAAACACAAAGATTATTGCTCATTCTCATGCCCGGATCAGTCACTTAACTCAGCCAGCTCTCTACCTAGCCTCAACCCTCCAAACACAGAAGGAGATAACACAAATTTGTCCTTCTCTATGACAGGTTGCGCTTGGATGTGTTATCTTTATTCTGGTCCAAGCTCTGATACCATGTATAAAATCCATGAGATTCTAATCTACTAATATGAGCAATCTGAAATAAAATTTCCTCTCACATAAACACAAAATTTCTCTACTAGATGCAGCGGAATAGGAACATAAATAAAAGCACAGTCACACAATTCAAAAACACAGAATTGTCTAGGGAACCCAACTGGGACAACTCTCTATTTGATTATTGATACAAATTGAGCATTAGATCTCTTACAAATACAACTTATTTCAATCTGAAAACAAACTTGTATTCCTGCCTTAAACTAGGCTTGAAACCCTTGCAAGATTGTTGATCCCTATCTGCTCTCTATCAAACTCACACAAGCACCAACATGTGCTCTCTGCTACCTTCTCTCTCCAACTCGTGCTCACAAGACAATTGATTAAACTTGTGCCTTTGTTCCTCCTCTTAAAGGCAATTTGAATGGTTAAAATTAGTAAGTTTTCTAATTAAGGAATGACTTTGTGATTGAGTTTGCACGCCTTGTAACCGTGCAAAGCCCCTGGGGTCGTGAGGTGGTATTAGAGCAGTTCAACAATGCAGCCAAGATGGAGATGTGCAAGCTAAGAGGTATGTCTGGTTTTTGTGGTTCTTTTTCACTCAAAGATTTTGTTAAAAGGATAGGTGTCTTGTGGAAGGAACAAGACAGCCGAAGGCACAAGTTGTGCTTTGTGAACATGGAAATTAGCAAGAGAGCAGTACTAGCACTTGTTGATATAGGTACCTTCAACAATTTCCTCAAGACAAGTTTCGCAAAGTTGCTTGGTTTGAAGGTAACCGTGAGAGGACATCGGTGAAGGCAAACAACTCCAAGGCTAAAGCAGTGACAAGATTGGCAATATATGTGTCAGTTCATATTGATGGTTGGAAGGGACTTTTGGACTTTATAGCGATACCAATGGATGATTTTGAGGTGATATTGGGAAAGGATTTCTTGAGAGAAAATCGGGTAGTTTCAATACCATGGATGGATCAACTCATTATCATGGATGACAACATGACGTGGGTTGTGCGCACAACCGCACAGAAGCAGCAGAAGGAGAGTGTACAACTTGTGTCTACACTAAGCATGAAGAGAAGCATGGAGGCCGAATGCTCAGATATATGTAGCAGTGATCAAGGAAGTGGAGGATGATGGGATGGGGACACCTATTCCACCAAAGCCTTCTGAATTGTTGAAGTCATATACAGATAGGATGCCAAATGAGTTTCCAAAACTGCTCCCGCCAAGAAGAGTAGTGGATCATCGCATTGAGCTTGAGCTTGGTGCACCACCACCAGCATGAGCTCCTTGCAGGTTATCAGGATCGCAGTTGGATGCATTGAGGCATCAATTGACAGAGTTGCTTGATGCAGG
The DNA here is from genome assembly GCA_000404065.3 of Pinus taeda. NCBI lineage: Eukaryota > Viridiplantae > Streptophyta > Pinopsida > Pinales > Pinaceae > Pinus > Pinus taeda. Next base: position 98,512 of record APFE030042565.1, on the reverse strand, counting down.
ATTCATTTGTCCTTCTCGATCTCCTTATTGTGCTCCTATACTCTTTGAGAAGAAGAAGGATACAAATGAGTTAAGGATGTGTATTGATTACTGAGCTTTGAACAAACAAACTGTGAAGAACCAGTACCCCCTTCCACTAGCAGTAGATTGCTTCGACAGGTTAGCTAAGGCCAAAGTGTTCACAAAGCTAGATTTGAGACATGGTTACTATCAAGTATGAATAGCAAAGGGAGATGAAGCGAAGATAACCATGGTAACAAGGTATGGAAGTTATGAATTCCTAGTTATGCCTTTTGGTTTGTGTAATGCTCATGCTACATTTTCAACCTTGATGAATGAGGTACCGCATATGTTCTTGGATAAGTTTGTCATAGTATACTTCGATGATATTATATTGTTCAATAATAATTTGGAAGAACATAAGAGGCATTTGGCACAAGTCTTTGAGGCACTGAAGCAGCACCAGTTGTACTTGAAGACCAAATGTATGCTCGCCCAAAAGGAGATACCATTTTTGGGTCATTGGGTTGGCCAGGGATGTATTCGCATGGACACTAAGAAGATAGAGGCAACAGTAGATTGGGAGGAACCTCACAATGTGCATGATGTGAGGGTCTTCACTCGGATGACCAATTACTACCGAAAGTTCGTGGAGGTCTATTCAAAGATAGCCTCCCCGTTGATAAACTTACTGAAGAAACACAGACCATGGCAATGGACAGAGAAGAGTAGACTTGAGTTTGAAGAGATCAAACGTAAGATTGTAACAACGCCCGTATTGAAATTTGCCAGATTATGAGATCGTTTGAGGTGTAGACATATGCATTTGATTTCCCCATAGGAGGAGTTTTGATGCAAGATGGGCACCCCGTAGCTTTCGAGAGCAAGAAGTTACACGATTGAGAAAGGAGACATCCCATTCATGAGAAAGAAATGATAGCAATATTGCACTATATTCAAGTGTGGAGACACTATCTATTGGGGAAGTTGTTTTTGGTGAAGACAAATAACATCGCAATGAGCTACTTTGCTACCCAACCAAAATTGTCACTGAAGTAGGCTCGATGGCAATACTTTTTGGCTAAGTTTGACATGACAGTTGAGTATAGGCTAAAGAAACTCAATGCAATTGCAGATGCCTTGAGTAGGAAGGCACAGTTAATAGCACTTAAGGAAGAGGAAGAGAACCTGCTTACTCCAAGAGAGAGTAAAATCCAATTTGTTAGAGTTGCAGAGAAGAATTTCTGATGGTTTACAAAACGACACTACAGCAAGAACATAATGAAGCAAGTAAAGGAAGGAAATATAAGGAAGTTCCTATTGTAGGATGATCTCTTGTTTTATGGGTCCCACATCTATGTTCCAAAAACATGTGGACCCAAGAGGGAACTCTTGAAGGAGTGTCATGACTTGCCTTGGGCTAGCCACCCAGGACAACAGAGAACATTGGCATTATTGGAGAGGTTACTTTTGGGGAAGCGTGACGCGAGATGTGGAAGAGTATGTGCAGACTTGCATTATATGTCAGCAAGATAAGCTTAACACCAAAGGACAAGCAAGATTGTTGCAGCCTTTACCAATTCCAAAGAGGCCATGGGTGAGTGTCTCAATGGAATTCATCTCACAGCTAATGATGTGAAAGGGTATAATGGATTATTGGTCAGTGTAGAATGATTCTCTAAGTATGCTACCTCTATGCATGTGAATGTGACATGTAATGCAAAGGAGATAGCAAAGAAGCTCTTCCAAAATGTGAAGCATTGGGGTCTTCCTTTGAGCATTATGTCATACAGAGATACGAGATTCACAAGGAAGTTTTGGACCTCACTATTCAAACTTGTGGGAATGCAGTTGTTACACAGTTCTAGTTTTAATCCGCAGTTAGATGGGCAAACAAAGCATATCAACTCCCTATTGGAGGATTACCTCGGGCATTACGTGAAAGTCGATTAGCATAACTGACAGAGCTTGTTGGATGCATCTCAGTTTAGTTGTAACCTGCATAAGAGTGCTTCTACAGAATATAGTACATTCTAGTAGGTTAATGGGCAGATGCCTATTACCCCACATAAGGTCATGTAGGGCTATTATAAGAGAAGTCCTTTGGCTCTGAAGTTCATGAGTTGATGGCAAGAGATGTCGAAGATGGATCGAGTGCAATTGACTAATGCAGCAAAGAGGATGAAGAAATGGGCAAACAGACATAGGAGAGATGCAGAGTTCGGTGTGGGCAATATGGTCTTCATCAAGATGACAAAGAAGTAGTTCCCATTGCCTACCGGAATGTCTAAATCACTGGTGAGGAGGATTGAGAGGCCATTTTGAGTTGTGGAGCAAATTGGTGATGTCACCTATAAGCTAGAACTATCTTTCCACTTGAGAACACGTCATCCAGTGTTCCATATCAATCAGTTGAAGAAGGGTAGGGTGGATATAGAGGATTCGAGCAAAAGTGGAACCATCATGTGCCCCGGCATTGATTGTTGACCATTCAAAATTGGATCTTGAGGAGATAATAGGCTCTTGGACTTCGAATATTGGCAACAACAAGAAGAGGGAATACTTTGTCAAATGGAAGGATGCTCCTCAAGAAAATATATGGGAGACACGTGATTCCTTATGGAGATGGGAGAAGGAACTGAGGGCTTTTGAGAGAACGCATTTGTTGGCAACCCAGGGTTGTCAGGGACGTCAACAACTCAAGGTGGGGGAGCATGTCAAGTTCTAGGGCACCAAGGCTTGCCCTGGAAGCCTTACTAAGACGAAGCACCATGGGTGACACCTCCATTGTAAGGATTGTGACAAAAATATTGCAAGCAATGCGACATTAACGAAGGTTGGGAGAGAGCATGCCAACAAGCAAGTGTCGAAAAACCAACAAAGGGTATCTTGATTCTTTGCATGTCGACATGGTGGCACAACCAAGGGCATGCGCCCCAAGACGACCCAACCGAGAGAGCATTTAACCGAGTGGCATGTCAACCCAAGACAAGGAGGGACCAATCAGTGGGCAAAACGAGCAGGCGTTGGAACAAAGAGAGTGGGTGGGACGACAAGGGTCGGCCTAACTCAAGATGCACGAGACATGCGATGAGTCAACCCAACAACGAATGAATGGATGCAAGAAAGAGCCGCACGCAGGGAGACATTGTGCCATATATAAAATCAGACAATGGAGAGGAGAGGAACCATCGAATGGAGCAGAGTCATAGCACAGTGTGAAGTACGATGAAGAAAGCCAAGACGAGATGGAGATATAGCTCGAGCGATCTACGGTCGTGTAGACCCGAGTGAGAGGAGAACTGAACCAAAGGATGAACCAGTCGGGTGCTAGATCCAAGACACACGAGAAATGCGACAAGCCGCCCCGACAATGAATGAAGGGACGCAAGGAAGAGTGACACAAAGGGAGACCTCGTGCCATATATATAGCTGCGTGATGGAGAGGTAGCTCGTGCAGCCTGCGGTCATGCAAACCCAAGCGAGAGGAGAACCAAACTAAAGGATGAATCGAACGAGTGCTAGGGTGACCCAAGTAGGGTGGTTTTGGGTGATAGGTTTTCTCTGTATCTTTGTGATGTGTTTTGGCTATGTACTTTGAACGACCGAGCCTTTGCCTCGGAGATTTTTTGTATTGTGACTCATTTATAAAAGAAGAAGGCTGGAGGGTAGCTTCCTTATAAATTCTACATACATGTGTATAATTATTTGTGGATGTCTTTTATTGCAAATAAGTCAGGCAATGTGGTAGATGTGACAATATGATTAGTACTCTATAGTCTATACTGATGAATTCCACGACTTAATATAATATAGAAGCTAACAATAGTAATATATTATCAGCTGCAATCTGGGTGAACAAACATTGTGCCACACTAGGCAGATGTGAAACACACCAGTGTTGCATGCTCGAGGGTTGACGATGCATCGAGCATGCCTTGTAACCATGCGGAGCCCTTGGGGTCATGACACCTAAATATCCAAAGAGGTCGATTTTCTCGAGTGTGCAAGGGCCATACGAGGGGAGAAGAAAGGGAGCTGATTTGCTGGTGAGACGGATCTAATTCTCCAGGGCTAAGTTTCTTCAGAAGGATTGATTTCTAGAGATCGATTTGTTTGAGGCCAATTTTCCCAACATCGAGTTTCCATGTTCCCAGCAGTTGTCCTTTTCTATTTATTCTATGTGGGTCTAGACCCAGATTTTCCTAAGAAATTTAATATGAAGGAAGATTGTGTTGAGTACAAATTTGTCGTTGTAGTGTGATTGATCTCTCCATTTTTAGACAGGTCTAATTCTGCAGGGCTGAGTTTCTTCAGGAGGATCAATTTCCAGGGGTCGATTTTCCCAATGGGGTCAAGTTTCCATGTTCCCAGCAGTTGTATTTTTCTATTTATTCTCTGTATCTAGGTCTAGATTTTCCTAAGAAATTTAATCTGAAGGAAGATTGTGCTGAGTACAAATTTGCTGTTTTAGTGTGATTGATCTCTCCAATTTTTTCCACTGCATTTTATTTTCTGAGTTAATATACCAGTGTGTTTATTTTATCAGCAATTTCAGAAATATTTGAGATAAATATTTTCTGGTTTTTCAATAAATTGTTGAATTAAATCAGATCTGTTATAAAAGAATTTAACAGACTTCATGGATTACCCCTCAAATTTTTGGCATAACTCATATCCTAGAGATAACTTTTGACATATCTAGGTTATCTTATGTTCAATTATGTATAAAGTCTATAAATGGATCTTAGCAAACCCTTGCCAGCTTCAGTTCGCCTAAGACTTCACCATTGTTACTGAGGTCGCTGATTGAGAATGAAAATATTCCATTTATTTGTTAAATATGCTCTCAAGAAAGCCATCTGTCCAGCACTTGAAGGTTGAAATGAATCATATGTGCCTCATCCTGATCAGATTGTCAGAACAAGAATGTGAGATCTAAATCTACTAATTCATGGAACAAGAAAGAGAAAGTAGTAGACAAAACCTTATCTTCTGATCTGAACTCCTTCCAATCTCTAGAAGATCATGGCCTGGAAAGTAGTAACCTAGAGGATCTTCCAAATGACTCTAGACCTGTGGAGGAAGTGAAAAAAATACAAAGTGGGGTATGACCAGTAAGGGACCAATCAGGAAATTTGTCTCTTCCAGTAAGGGTTGTCAGAAATTTCAGACTCAAATAGACAAACGTCTATTGAGCCAGGCCATGCCTCCAGTTTCTCTTGTGGATCGGATTTATCATTTTACCAAACCCTCTCCCAAAGTGGGTTATAAGGGAAGAAAAGCAGGATAATGATGATATTTGAAAGGCATGCCAGCAACCTAATTCCGAATAGGAAACCAAGCAGCATGTCGCAATGTTCTCCAAGTAACCACTAAGAATAAAGGAAAAAAGTGGGCAAGCCTTGAGCCTGAAGCTAAACATGAAGTTTTCATCAAACTAGGAATAAACCTGAGACAATTGGATTGTTTTGGCATCTATCCACCTGTGTAACAACACTCTTGAGGAAGCTCAAAAACATTGTATGTTTTCTCAAAGTATCTGAATAGAGAATATAAAAAAAGTTATCTAATTACTCAAAAAACGTATCTACACAAATCAATGTTCTTATGAAGCTAACAATTTTTAAATCACAATGTCTGTAATTGAAACTGTAGAAAAACACAATAAAAAATTAACTTACAATGGTCCATCCTTGAGCTTGTTGAGCAAGCCTTGTTTTACAAGACCATCCACACCAATATCTAGTACTGATGAATTTTCTTCGTTGGCAATGAAAACAGCCACCACACTAGACTTCAACTTTGGTTTAACTTCTCCCAGTCGCTGCATGAGCTCTGTAATGAGGGCTACATGACCCAAACAATCAGTTGTGCCCCGCCCACACAATTTATCACCTTCAATGCTCAAGGAGAAAGGATCAAAGTCCTGCATGGAACATTGGATTAAACAGTAAAATATTTAAGGAAAGAAACATGCATAGAAATGTGTATATATATATATATTACTACCAACTCTGAAAATTAGCTAGTAAAGTCAATTTTTCAGAAATGATTAACTGGTGAATTGTTTTTTTCAAATTGGATTTAAATACTTTATATGGTAGAGATTAGTCCATGGCATTCTTACTGGAAACAAGCATTATTTGGCACATAATTGGCTAATATAGGCAATATACATGTATTTAAATAGTTTCACTGTTTAAGGACAGGATTTTAGTAACCCACGAATGTGCCAACAGCTCTAGTCATCTCCCCCATAAGAATAGATAAAATATAATTTTGATATGGCTTCCAAGGGAAACCCACATCAAGCAAGAGCTGGGGGAGTCTTTAGAAATCATTAAGCAAAAGTCGTCGTTGTGGGAGTTAAATACTTAAGCAGGAAATCCAACAATCAACCAGAGCTTGACGCCCCAACCATGGCTTTATCTGCATCAATGAAAAGGGGTTTTTGAAAGATCATCTTTGAAGGAGACTAAATTTAATATTAATCAAATCATTTGTGAAGTTCGTAATCAATCATGGGAAAATTCTATTCAAGTGAAATATATCAAGTGAGCACTTGAAAACTTTGAACGAAGCAAGTTTGAACGTCAAAATTTCTGAGAGTTAAATAGTTAACTTCTTGGTCCATGAAGCAATCTCTAACCCAAAGGCCTATTTGTGACAGTGCCACCCTAGGGGAATCATGCAATTGGACGGAAAATTGATAAATTTTCCCAAGGGACAGCCCATCATTGATGGCGGGCTTCCCTTCATTGGAATAATTTCAGTCATTGAAAAGTGTGCTCATCACAGCCTCATAAATTCTCTGATGCTATCAATTTATTCTCTAGGTAAGCATGCAAGTTGGAAAGGATGATCTCCACATGGGATGAAGGTACAACTATGTTGGCATTAAGCAACCCTCCACATCGAGCTAGGGGGATAAATGCAAAATTACCAACACACTCACATGGAGTGCTGAGGACTGCCACTTTTGCATCTTCCTCTTGACTTCAAGCTTTTAAATTTTTCTCCATTATTGAATCCTTGAGATGGAATGTTAGAGCTAGACCAAGCACTTACACCTGTACACAGCAAAGGATAATCAATCTGATTATCCCTTCTAGACCCAACAACTACTTTGCAATTTATGGTGCAACAAAGGCATAAAACTCACACTTCTGAACTTGGACTACGCTCTTGAACTTGTGATAAAGTATCAAACGAGAAGATACCAGTCGCACTTCAACAAATTTTTAATTTCCACAGGGAGCAAGAGGACCAAGTAGCTCAGTGTTAACCCCCCAGATTTGCCTATTGCAACTCAAGAGTTAAGAGCTAGCAAGTCAACATCCGGGAGGGTTGATTGAGATTATTGCAAACCAACATCTGGGAGGATTGATTGGGATTACTGCAAGTCAACAATGACATGACACACAAACTGACGCCAAATAAGTGCATGAGATCAACATGACAGGCACAGCTTGAAATGACAAATAACCAAATTAATCACAGACCATCACTATACTCAACATCGACAAGTAGCAAGAGAAACTTGGAGAGGTTTCTAGACACTCTGTAGCAGGCACATGGATTGAAGAATAAGGAATGAAGAATCAAACACCAACTTTTTAGGTCTAGAGACCAGCACAGGAATCTAGCAAGTTGATTAGGAAAAAGGTTATCATACATCTTTAAAAAATTTCTGCAATAGTATATCTCATGTTGGACAGGTTACCATGTTGATCATGACATTGACATCCCAAGTTTAACCCCAATATCAAGTCAATTTCCAGTGTAGATAGAGTTGGTAATCATAAATATAAATATAGACATGAGAGTCTTAAATTGTAATTCATATCCTGCAATTGGGATTGAGATTCCAACAAGCATGTGAAGATGAAGAATTTAACTATAACTTCTTTTGCTGTTGAAAAGAAGGTTAATGTAAATATTTCCTTTATACGCATAATGTGGTTAGTCTTTATGCCAATGATGTGAGTGTTGATTTCTAATAATACAGACATACACATTGAATTGAAGGTTTTCTTAAGTTGTAACAACTAGTCACAAGGCAATAGTATTGCTCATGGTCAGCCTAGCAAAGTTAGGAAGGCACCATCAGTAATTGGTGCAATTGAACTCCACTGCCAAGATGGATCGAAATGTTGGATATATTATGGAATTGTTACCCCCAAAACTTGCACTTTAATTGGTAAAGCCCTAAAAAACAAATGCAACCTTAGGTGAACTAAGAGAGTTTATCCATTGTCACCACAACAACACCCTCTCTCACTTTAGGCCAGCTCTCCTCCAACACAAGAGGGGTTTCCCTAGCTAAAATATGAGATAAACTTTAGAAATACAAAGGAATAGAGTATCGAGACTAGTGCCTATCCAATTGACGTAAATGGAACCTAGAGGCAACCTTTAGAGGGTTCAAAATTATGAATGGATACAGCATGATAATACTGTTACAACATGCTAAAATCAGCCTATGAATGATCTTTCCAAATTGTAGAAAATAACTTAGAAGGATCTTATAAAGGTGCTCCTTAATACACATGCATGACAACAAAGGGGTGATTGTACTACATGTTGGAAAACTGGTTAGGGCAGCTTATTAATTTATGTTTTCCATACATGAGAGTTATTTGTGATTATGCTCTTTTTATTGTGTGTGTATTTTTTTATCATCAAATAAATGCCAAACAAACAGAGATCACAAGAACACAAGATGTAGGCATCATGCCAGGGCAAAACCCCTTCAACAGGGGAAAACCCATAAGAACATCTATTCTTATCAACTTCAAATGAGACTTCCAAGACCATTGACCCAAGACCAACACACCAAGACCAGGCCAGCCACCCAACCAAGAGATCTGCTCCTCCAAAAACGTCTGTTGCTAGCTTTTGCAAGATTCAGACTCGTGGAAACCCTAGTCTCCACATAACTTTGAATATCACTTCAGAAAAACATGAGACCTTCTTTCTTCCTTTGTTGGCTGTTTATAAGACCCTCACACCTTTCTTACCTCAAATTAAATCAAATGAATGTACTCCAAAATGTATATCTAATGGAGGTCGAATTCCTTCCTTTATATCGGCTTCTTGTGGGCTGGAAAGGGTCTCCTCTAGGCCAACTTGAAGGGCTGACCAACCTGATCTTTGGTGGACTCTAGACACTTCTTTACATAAAATAAAATTTCTTTTTCTTGTTACATGAGCCCGAATGGGTCTATTACATCATTATTTTGACTTTGACCCAATACAAAAATCCTACAGCACACAATGGGAGCTTTGACCTATTGACTAATGACCCAAGCATGAAACCCATGCGTTAATAAGTCAATTTTTCTTTCTTCTTTTGATCAATACATAAGAGTTACATCATGATATAAGACATATGGCAATTATGAAGACCGAAACTAGTTACATTTCTAACACTCCCTCTTAACTAGGGAGGTATTCATAATTGTCCAACTGGTACAAGGATAGTACTCCATTTGAAAAATTCTTATAAAAGAGTTCCGGATTGATAAGCATCATTCATTATAGCCTGTATTGTCACATTACCCAAGGTCTTAACGTGTACACTCTAACTCTCACAAGATTAGAGCACAATGTTGGGAGGCATTCCATAGGACACCATACAACCTCATCATGGTACATACTCCACCTAGGATACTGGAGTAATCCTCACATCGGACAAATCTTATCCAAGTCCATGTGACTTAGGATTTCCATCCTAATCCATCATATTACATGACTCCAAGAATGTTTGTCCTAGATGCTTATCCAATCCAACATTCTCCTTATCCATGTCCATGTACTTGACCTTGGACATCAGTCCTAATCCACCAAAGTATCTGACTAGGAGAACCAAACAAGTCATCATTCTCCCTATCCATGATGCATGCACTAGACTTACAATTGTTAGTCCTAGTCTAGTACATGACACAGGGAAAACCAATGTCCAGCCATAGTCCCTCTCAATCAGGGAAGACAACCCTATTCCCTTTGTAATCAGAGAATAGATCTTGCTCTTATTCAAGGAGACTCCTTTTACTCCCTCTCAAACCTAGAGGAGATTCCAACTTCCTCAGAGAAGTCACAGCCACAAGTCCTCTTACTCGTCTTTCATAGCTTGTATGGCTCCCTCTTCTCTACATCTTGAAGCATTCTTCCAATATCACAGATCATGGAGCCATCTTCTCACTACAGATTTGAGGTCATCCATCTTCCATATCACTTTCATCTTGTCTTTATCAATGAAGGTTTTCTATTGAGCCTTCCCAATCTTGCTACTCAAAGATATCCCCATGAAAGTGATCCCCCTTCTAGACCTTCAAGTTATCTTCATATTACTACCCTTCCAAATCTCAAGATGAACACATATTGATTTTCATAGATGTTGGTTACCACATGTTGAGCTTTCCCTCATCATCCACATGGTTGAACTTGCCTCAACTATCATTACGTATACCTGCAACTATCATTATGTATAACAGATATTAGACTTACCTCATCATGACAGTCTTCAACAAAACATCAACATCCTTATGGTTCAACTTCATATGAGTCTATCTTTATCAGAGTGCCCAAGGATCCAACTTGATTACCAACTTACCATTCCCTCCATCCATCATGCTCATTATTTCTAAGGAAGCATAATCAAGCACAATAGTTGCTTTGCTTCTTCCTCCTCTCATCTTGTTTTTACCTGCAATCTTTAATAGCAAATACAACCAAGCAAAATATATAAGTGCATGAGGACATATTTGTCACTCTAGGGTTTCCATGAAATCTTAGAGAGGGAGAATTCCTAGGGTTTTCATATCCAAACCCTAAATTTCTTTATATTTTCTTTTAAAATATCAATCCTAGGGTTTGAGTCTCAAATCCAATTCTACCTTTACTAGGATTTACCATTTTCCCTAGACTACCTACAAACCCTACAAACCAAATGTTAGGGTTTCTATGAGGGAACAAACATATCACAGTTAGGGTTTCTCTCTTGACTAGGGTTAAGTACCAACAATGGTTTTAACAAAAATTAATGACCTTCAACAAGATGAAGACTACAAACCCTAGAAGTCAAGAGCTAGGGTTTCTATCAAATTAGGGTTAGGGTTTTTCCCCAAGTCACCTGACACGGGGACACAAGACACGAAAATTCAAGTGTCTGACACGAGCACGTTGACCCCTCGGAACAGGACACATTATATATATATTATATAATATATATATATATTATATATATATATATATTCTCATTCATGATACAAATTCAAACACAGATCTAAATTCAACATTGTAAAATTAAAATTTATAAGTTTTACAAAGTAACATTATGCATACAAATAAAATTGTGGCAGATTCATCAATGATCCAATAGGAGAAAGACAAGAAACTGCAGTTTTCTCATTAAGTCATCAAAATCAAAATTCCCATATGTGCTCCAGTTCCTCTCGCAACAAGAGGATCAAGTCACCTGAGAGAGGAGCCTCATGGCTAACTGTTGTAGAGGCGGGCTTGTTGTCCCATGAGTTTCCCACCAAGAATAGGGCTTCTTAGCCCCCCTGTCTCTAATCACATCATAGCCTACAAATCGCTCAGTGGCAGTGGAAAACTCTGCAAAGGCATCCTACACCTCATCAAGGGATGCTCTATCCTGAAAAATCCGCCTTAATGCATCCTTCCTCCCCTGTGAAATTTCACCATCCATGTGAGGATGGAGCCTACAAGAAGGTCCACCATTCAGCCACTCATGGTTGTAGTATTTTGGGTTCGATGAGTGAGCCAAACAATGCAAATGTGTGAAATTCTTGTCCCATCTACTGACAAGAATATCCTGTATGGTGGTTAAGAAGGTCTTTGATGATGTCTCATACTTGGGGCACTCACTCTGTAAAATAATGATCCTCGCGGACTTAATCATGGAATCTCATCCCTCGTAAACCTCTCCTAGGATGGGTTGGTCTGTATCTACAAATCATAGCAAAGTAATGATAGGGTCCACGATCTTAATAGTGAGATCTACCCTCTCCCACCAAGCATCCTCTAACATTGTGTCCTTCACTCTTTTTGAGGCTGCCTGATTTGTCTTTCTCCAAAAAGACCAAAACTTTGAAATAACCATGGCCCCAAGAGCAGTCTTAACCTCCCTTAACCTCTTCAACATGATGAATGAAGAGGCAAACCGTGTATTTGCAATCTTCAGCAATGATAGATGAGTGTACTCCAGGACACATTGGACACGCTCCAGGACACGCTGGACACGAGAATCAGACGTGTCCTAGAGAATCGTGTCCAATTCGTGGGATTCGGGACACGATGGGGGGGAGGACAAATCCAGTTTCTGAGGTTTTTTCACTTGAAAAGGTTTCCTACTTCAAGCATCATCTAGGGTTTTGTAATCCCTAGATTTCAATGATGAAATCTACAAACCCTATGATTAAGACATACAGAGAAAATCCCAACACAATCAAAAACAGACCTTTTATTCAACTATGCAAATGCACATACCTCCTGACTACATATCAAGATTGCTTGAAGTTGCGGCAAGGCCTTCTCCTTGATTACATTGTCCAAGGTAGTTTCACTTCACAATTGCCACAATCTTCCTATTGATTCCAAGATGCCAAAGCCAAAATTTTGACTTCCAATGATCTTTAGAATACCAAGCAAGATTATCCTCCCAAGGGACTGTTTTTCTGCTCTTTTACCACTCTTGAATAAGTGCAATTATAGGTATCCTGCCCACTGTTTAGGGCTTCCCATTTTCATCGTGAATCATTGACTTGATAAGATTTTCAAGGCTTCTTCCACAAGCTGATGTAAGAAGCTTTTAATATGCTAGGTCGACACACTCTTCTTACTGTAGTAGACTACTTTCCTTGAGACAAAGATAATAATCCATCTCAACGATAGGCTATGTACAAAGATCTTCTTATGTTGTCAATCTTAATCGATTTTCAAAAGGTCGAACAAGAAGATAATTACATTGTTCCTTCTCAACTTCTGGTTAGGACACAATGTCGGAGATAATACAAGACTTCAAGTGGGCTCCTTCCTTCATTGTTATAGTCAAAGATGAATAAGCTTCTCCTATTGTGATTATAATCTCTTCACAAGGATCTTTTTCCTCTGCTCTTTAAGTAGGATATTTGTAGTATACCTAGGGGGGATAATATGGGGTACAAAGAGAGGTACCCAAGGGAATAAGGTCATAATGGGATGGACAATAGTAATAAATAAGGTGGTTAACCCGTATCATGAAAGGGACCACAAGTAGTTAGCAATAATGTAATAAGCCCATGGTATTAGATAGATGGTATTGAATAAACCATGGTAATGACCCATGGTATTGTATGTATGAGGCCTATATAGAGGCTAAAGACACCCCATTGATAGATGTAAAGGAATATTCTATGAACAAGCATATGGCTTATGGAGTGTTCTCCTTCCTTAAGAAGTGAGTGTATGGTGTTGCCCTACCTTAATGGTTTGCTCAATAAAGAAACATTTCTATCTATATTTAGATCTTATCATTTCTGGGTATATTTGTATTATCATATATTTTTAGATCAGATCTATAACAAGGTATCAGAGCACTTTCTTGGGCAAAACAGAGTAATTTTTTTATTTTTTTGCAAGACTTTTTTGGGCAACGAGTTTGTAGATCAGATTTGTACGTTTTGGTGCAAAATTTGCAGAATCTAATTGCAGATCTGAGTTGTTGGCAAAAAAATACCCAATTTCAAAAAAAAAATCAGCTGAATCAGAGTCCGAATGAGGGAGATATTGCTAATTTAAAAATCAGTTGTGTTGCAAACATTTTTCGGGGCAGCGAGTTTGCAGATTAGATCTGTACATTTTGGTGCAAAATGTGCCAAATCAAATTGCAGATCTGGGTTTTTTGCAAAAAAAATACCCAATTTGAAAAAAAAATAAAAAATCGGTCGAATCGAAGTCCAGCTGAGGGAGATATCGCTGATTTAAAAATCAATTGTGTGCAAACATTTTTCGGGGCGGTGGGTTTGCAAATCAGATCTGTACGTTCTTGTGCAAAATCTGCAGAATCTTATTGCAGATTTGAGTTGTTGGCAAAAAAATACCCAATTTCAAACAAAAAAAAAATCAGTCGAATCGGAGTCCGGATGAAGGAGATATCGCTGATTTAAAAACAACTCTTTTTTTAGAAATTTTTTGTGACGGCGGGACAAGTGCAGCGCAAATCTGAAATGCCAATGCCTAGATCCGGATTTTTATCACATGGGAAGAAGCAGAAGGGTTGTTCCATTTCAAAAAACAGGTCATAATAGGATTCTGAACAATATTGACTAATTCGTGGCCATTTCAAATTTTCGTCAAGTAAGTGAATTTTTTTTTTCAAAACACTCTTCATGGCGGTTCCAGATTTTACAAGAAAAGATAATTGTCCTACTATTGAAGAACACATAAAAGCACAAAAGTCATTATGGGAAAAACATTGGAAAATTTGGGTAGTGGCTAATTTTAGAGGTGAGGCTGCCAGATGATGGAACTCACTTTACAACAAAGAGTTGTCCAAACTTTTGAATAAAGAATTTGAAAAACTCCTTTTGGACAAATGGTCTCATGCTGGACAACAGGGGAATGAGACATGTAAGGAGTTATTTGCTACTAGTATCTCCTTATTGCAGGTTCATGGATGTATTCAAAAGGAGAAAATCATTGTGTCTATAAATCCTAGTTGCAAGCAAAATCTTATAAATGTCAATTTGGCAAAAAACTTGCAAGTTCTAGCAAAACACATTGAAAATACACATGTTGATAATGAGGATGTTCAAGTTTATAACGATTTGAAGCTTTCTATGGATAAATATGTGTTGCATTGTGATTTTCATGCTTCAGATAGGGCTAATGTGGATGTGGTTTTAGGATACCCTTGGACGGAATCTGTGTGTACTATCAATATTAATGTGCAGAAGAAATTCCTGAAACTCTAGTATAAAAAGAAGAAAATTACATTACAGGATATTTCCATCAATAAACAGGTAGAGTCCACAGAGGCTGAAGCAGAAGATGTCCCAGGGACTGACACATCAAATGATGAGCCCTTGATGGTCGACAACCAAACACAAACATCAAACCATGTACAAGAAAAATAGGTAGATTCCAATGAGGCTAAAGCAGAAAATGTTTCCTCAAACACTAGAGAAAAATTTGTATACCTTCCATAATTGAGATGCTTCCATAATTGAGATGCTTCCTCAAACACTAGAGAAAAATTTGTATACCTTCCATAATTGAGATGCTTCCTCAAACACTAGAGAAAAAATTGTATACCTTCCAAAATTGAGATGCTTTATAAGAGACTTATTGGCAGAGATGAGGTCGGTTCCTTTGTCACTTCAAAGAGTCTACTTTCAGTGATGACTGTAGCTTCCTTAATGAGTCATAGAGTGCCTCTATGTAACTCGACCTTGGCTCTTTTCTTTAAGTAAAAATCTTTGCTGGAGATAAGGACTATTATTAGTCCACAAACTATATAATTTGGATAACTTTGAAATGATGCATAGAACCTCAAATTTCGGACCTCCCTCTGAGGTGAGTTTAGACACTAAGCTCAAAGCACAAAGCTTCGCTCTCTCTTAAGAGATTCAGCCTAGTCTAGGCTTGTAGTCTAGCACTTCAAATCCGACAAACAGTGCTTCAAATCCCTTCACTCTCCTAACTCAGACCTGCGGTCTAACCACAGAAAATAAGCCCAAGTTTTCGGCCTTGTATTAGAGGTCTTATTGTTCTGCAGTACGAAATTTATTCCACCCCATTCTAGGCTGTTATAATATTTGAATTTACTCCTAGATACATGCCTTTGCTATCTAATAACTCAGGCACATGAAGAGTTAGCTGGGCACTGATACAGCTCAACATGTGATGGCAACAAGCAATTGGAGGCCTCAAACACATGTCTTAAAAATACAGTTAAGTGCTCTCTCTTTCTTTTCAATATATTTCAATAAACTAGAATTGATGACAAAAAGGTTTTACAGCTAGATGAGGCATATTGGACTGTTTTCATCTCTATCATTTCATGGAACAAAGCATTGGGGAGGCTGAGTGAAGTTAGTAGCAGGGTAAAAAAAATAAGCACAGAGTTGCAGAGTATTTGTGGTAGCAAACGAGCGCATATACACCATTGAATGTTTGTCATTAACATCCAACCATTTATGTGTGTACATATACAACACAAATGCTTCGAAGGTCGGTGCTTATTATTTATTTACGTTCAGTAGCAGATGCTGTACAAATGCCCTATGGACGAAATCCAATTAGAAATTATCTTTATTCAAACGTAATCAATCTTCTTGAGCAAAATCGGTTTAATATAATCCAATAAAAATTAGAACTCAAGTATTCTTCCTAAGCGAGATCGGTTTAATTCAGTCCAAGCAAAATCGAAAGCCAAATACGTTATAAAATATGACCTGTGCAAAAAGAAATATTAACAAATTTTAATGAATATAAATTTGATCAAAAGCTTGCCTTCGCAAAAGAAGGAATAGATGTATAAATCATTCATGATTTACAATCACAGAAAATTAAATCAACCAAGTCCGGCTACACCTAAAGGGTCACGGCGGACAAGTCCGCGCTGCTGCGCAACATCTAAGGCTGAGGTGCGTGTTACAGAGGTTTTCGAATTTTAATTGCTTTAGAATCCGAGAGCCTATATAATACAACCACGCACCGCACCCTTACATGCTGCGTAGCAACACGGAGATTGCTCGCCAAGAGGTATTAAGCTCAACTCACCCATTCCTCGGGATTAGCAGTGACGACATCCATGTGGCAGCCAACAAAGGACACGATTTTCCCGTCCACTGTACCGGGATACTCGACAATTATATTTCCTCGTCCCTTCAAATAGCTTACATGCTGAATGATCAAAGGACCACCATTTTCGGTGCCATAAGGCTGGAGAGCTTCCAATACATGTCTGCCTACTCTGTCTTCCTCTGGAACAAGATCGGGCGGATTATTTTGAACATATTTGCTCTCTCCGATGATCTTTCGGAGCAGAGAAACGAAGGATTCGGTGTCCATTTCTCCGATGGCTGCCATTGTTTGAAGCCTAAATTGAACTTGAGTTTAGTTCTCTGATGAAAATTCTCTAATGATATCTTTCGATTTGCAACAGCGATAGAAATATATTCGAAAGGGAAACGAATCGCTTATAAAACCCGCGAAGAATATAAAATCTATTCGAGGTGGAGAAACCGTAGAAGAAACTAAAGAGCTGCCGTAAACGTTTCTTTGCCGTGCCTAGAGAACATGAATAGGAAGCTTCCTTTTGTTTACGGAAAGATCCCAAATATAAAGGGTAAAAATCCCTAATTTGAAGGGTTTTTTTGTCTAATACTTTGGTATTGTCAACCTATTTTTAAGAAGTGAAGATGGTAATGAAGTTGTTTTTTTTTTTTAATACCAATGTCAATTTATTAAGGATGGTAAATTACACTGCGGGTGAAGATGGTAATGAAGTTGTTTTTTTTTTTTTAATACCAATGTCAATTTATTAAGGATGGTAAATTACACTGCGGGTTTTTAGAGATTATTTATTAGTATATACTTAAGAACTTTAAGAAAGGATGAAAAGAAGGTCACTTTGTCACTTTATTTAGAAAGAATTGAAAAAGGGTGACTTTGCCAATTTATTTATAAAGTCAAGTGCAGCTGAATAAGTGTTTTTAGATTAAGTTTGATTGACTTTGCCAATTTATTTAGAAAGAATTGAAAAAATGACTTTGCCAATTTATTTATAAGGTCAAGGTTAGTTGAATAAGTTTTTTTTGATTAAGTTCTTTTGAATAAGTTTTTTTTAAGATATGGTGTCAAGTTTTTAAAATTTCACATGTGGATGATAATTGTTATCTTCACCTATTGCAATATTTATGTATGTGGATGATAAGTGTTATCTTTATCTTTTGAATAATTGTTTAAAGAAAATGTGATTTTATATAAATTTTGATCTTTAATGTTGGGATAATTACTTATATTTGACAATCTTGAGGCCTTGTCTTGTGCTAGCCTCAATTGTAATAATTAAGAGTCTTTCAACCTAAAATGTTATGTGGAAAGAATAAAATTATCAAATTATGACTTTGTTTAATATATATATAATTGTTTTACCTTCTTTATGGTCAAATTCATCTCTCTCCAAAATTTTGGAAACCAACTTTGTTAAAGGACAAAAGTCTTTAGGCCATTGCATTTTGAGTAGTTTACCAATGGCTTTATATTGAAGTTTTACTTTTTATTGAAAATGAAGAAATAAGATTTGTTTATGTTAAAATCAAACTGATAACTCTTGAACTTGAATTACTTTTGCATTGATGAGAATAGACTTATATAACATACCAAAGTAATCATTGGTTTCATCTTCCGAGGTTTATTCATATTCAATAAAGGCGACCCGCTCTACCACTCCCCATCGTCAGATCATCTCTACCCAAATCTGACGGTCTTCGCATCCATCGCGTCGTCAACTTGATCGAGCGTTAGCACGCGATGAGAGTGGTTTTTCTCTCTTATCCACTGCTACATGTCGACCACTGAATGGAATCACTCAACCCTGGGCATTTACCACCTAGCGCCCAAAAGCGGTGCGATGAAAACCTTTTACCACTCGACCAAACCGCCATCGCTCGTTAAACACCCGTGCAACTATTTTTCCCGATGACCGTTCGATCTGTCCGTTGAAGATCTAACGGCCTTAACACACCCCACTCCCATCGCACCCAATAAAGGCGACCCGCTCTACCACTCGCACCCAATAAAGATCCCGTCGCACCCAATAAAGGCGACCCGCTCTACCACTCCCCACCGTCAGATCATCTCTACCCAAATCTGACGGTCTTCGTATCCATTGCGTCGTCAACTTGATCGAGCGTTAGCACACAATGAGAGTGGTTTTTCTCACTTATCCACTGCTACGTGTCAACCACTGAATGGAATCGCTCGGCCCTGGGCATTTACCACCTAGCGCCCAAAAGCGGTGCAATGAAAACCTTTTACCACCCGACAAAACTGCCATCGCCTGTTAAACGCCCGTGCAACTATTTTTCCCAATGATCGTTCGATCTGTCTGTTGAAGATCTAACAGCCTTAACGCACCCCACTCCCATCCCGGCCGATAGCCTCCGCCAATCCATCTCCGCCATTCATTTCTCCAATCTGACAGTCATTCTTCTCACTCACCCAAATCATCCACCTACCCATGCATTCCACGTCCTCTAACCATTCTATTGCCCAAAGAAGGAGATGACCAGCTCCGCCATCATCAGTCACAGTCAGACCCCCAACAACCATATTTAACAGAGAGCATGGCCAAAGGAGAAAAGGACACAACATGACTCTGTAACTGAATTTATCAATCATGGACTCCATCGATACGTGCAATCCAACTGCCTAAAGGACAGCACAGCACCTTAACAGATTGGATTCACCCACTGAAACAAGCCACCTCGTTCAAAGACTCCATCAGGCGGTTAAATGTAGTTGGTGGTCAATTATGACCCCTCCATACCTAATCGTCCAAGTGTCATTGTAATGTAAACTTATAAATATCCAGAAGCAAGATGTAATCATGGTAGGCATTTGATGTAAGGTTCAACTTCTGGAGACTGTAGATATTTTGTCACTTGCGGTGTCTCATCTTCATTTTCAGCTAATACAAGCTTCTTTTGTTGTTAACTGCTCACTGTCCATTTTCCTCTATTCCAAGCTTGTGCCTGATATGTTGTGTTCTTGATCTTTTAATGTTTAACACTAGATAATTGTCATCTTATCTCCGTGTTAGAATGTTGAACGCATCACCGAATAGGTTACTCAGGTTTCTTTCTATCTAATGCAGTAGAGTTGTCATCCTGTCTTTGCATTAATAGATTAGATTTGCAGGTTTCTACACTAGTTGCAGCCGGCCATCACATGGTCTTGTGTATCTACTGGTTTGGTTAATATTCTCTATATTCACCTTATATCTAAACTGTGAGCATTGGTGGTCTAAAGCCTTGTAGTTTGACGGTGTTCATGCATGTCTGGAGTGAAACAAAGTAGAAGTGGTTATCTGGCTTGAACCAAACCATCATTCCTTCCATTAAACCTACAATAATAGTTGAATTTATATGTTACCAGGCATCTCCAAGCTACAACCTAGGAGACTTCCTTAGAATCCTAACATAATTGGCGTCGTTGCCGGGGAGAGGAGATTGAAGCTCAGCTTCCCTGGGAGAACGACACAAATACAGCTTTGATGATAGACAAAGTTTGGACACATTTCTGGTTGTTATCATCTATCTGGCAACTCTACTGGAGGTCAAACCTTTTGGCGACTCCACATCACAGTTCTGGCTCAGTTTATGAGGCATACTCGGAGAAATCCTCAGAAATCACCAGTTGACCCAATACCTGACCCTGACAAGATTGTCAAGCAGAGAAAGACATCACAAAAAGGAGAATCGGGATCAGGTAAGCCTAAACAATCTTATGTATCTCTGCAAGAAAGGCTTGTAACTGAGCATGCACCTGTTGAAAATATACAGCCTAGCATTATCAATGAAGAAATACTCTCAGAGATTCATAAAGCTCCTTATTCAATAAGTTCCCCTTTGGATCTCAGTCCAAAGGAAACCTCCCTTCCAGTCCATCATATTCCTTTAGCCCTATCAGTCATTTCTCAACTCCCTACCTTTCAGACTGCCGCACTTTCCCATCTACCCCAGTCATGGCAGGCCCACAAGCACCCACCAAAATGGAAAGAATCATAGCTGCTAGGTACGGACCCCTGGTCTTACCTGTTCCTTTGAATGCCATGCCTGCAGGAGAATATCAGAAATACATGCCTAAGTTCACTGATACGGAGGGAGTAACACCTGAAGAACACCTTGAGTCTTTTTATAGCTATGATGATAACCTAGATATCAGTGAAGATGATGTGTGGATGAGAGTATTTGTCCAAAGCCTTGATGGAGAGGCTAGAAAATGGTTCACAGAATTAACCCCTAGGTCTATAGCAGACATTGAGGCCTTAGATGATGTATTCCTAAAGCATTAGGGGGATAAGAAAGATCTGCTCTACTATCATACTGAGTTTGGGAACTTACGGAGGGAAAATGGTGAGCTATTGTATGATTTCAATAAGAGATTTAACTGCATGTACAACAAGATACCAGTTGAAGTGAAACCCACCCCTACCACTGCTAAGCTCACCTATGCCAATGCCTTCGATTCTTATTTTTGTTTACTATTGAGGGAGAGAAGATGTGCTTCTTTGGCTGATATGCAAGATGCAACCCTGGAAGTAGAATCAAACATCATGGCTGCAAAAAAGCTCAAAGGTAGTGCTGATAGAAGAACATAGAGGGGTGAGCTCTCATCATCTTCAGATCCCAAGATCGATAAAATGGCCAAGATGATAGAGTCATTAGCCTCTGAAGTTTCCAAATTAAAGGTTGAGCGACATTTTGGGAAAGTAAGGGTTCCTAATACCTTTACTCTTCCAAATCCAAAACCATATAGAAGAGCAAATGAGCAGTTGCAGATTTTGCAAAGAAACAAAGATGCCAATGAAGACCAAAGGGTGAAGACCCTATTTCAAAATGCAGTCATGGAAGAAGAGTAGTTTGAGGAAGATGATGAGATCTGTTGTATGGAAGACAAACGCAGCGCCACTTTTTTAGCCAAAGCTGCCTATGATAAGTCGTTATTCAATGACCAGATCAGCCAAGAACGGGGTGATGCAGGTGTTCTACAAATGGTAGATCAGCATCGATATAATATGAGGTCTATGATGAATAATGTCAAAGAAACGCATGTTCACAAAGTTGTTGTTCCTACAGAACATCAAGCCAATAAGCAGACGTAGCCAACAGTTGATCCTATCATCCTCAAAGCTCCAGCCATAGAGGTAAGAGGCCTTGACAAGTCCCCTTCTTCTTTCAATTTTCAATCAGTAATTCATAAGCGAAGAATGCCTATGCCTCTGATTGAACCAGTGAAGAATGAGTCCTTCAAGAAATCTATCCTTGAGGATCTTGAGCCTAAAACCATCCAAGATTCCAATGACTATGTGAGTTTGCAAAATGATCAACCAGCTGTTATTCTCAGCCCAGTGATCGAAAATTGTGAAGACAACCCCCCATCATTCTATGTTCCTCTGTTTATTCATGATAAAATCCTTCATAATGATCTGTTGGGCACAGGTGCCAACCATGATTCAATGCCCAAGGCTGTCATAGATAAGCTCAGTCCTGTCATTACCAAGCCTTACCAATTGGCCTCCACACAGCCTGAAAAGGCAGTTCACCAGATCACAGAGGAAGAAGGCCCACGGATTTGGGACACCTTCTTTGATGGGGCTTGTTCTAAAAAAGCTACAGGAGTTGGTGAAGTCTTTGTGTCCCCCATACAATAATACATTGATTCACCATTTATATTAATTGTTTAGGCCACAAATGACACATTCGAGTACACAACAGCCCCTATTATTTAGCAAGTGTACAAAAGCTTCCAAGAAAAACATCCAAGGATGAGAGCATACAGAGAGGGGGTGAAATATAAACGATCTCTACCTGATAAGGTCAAATGCCTTGAGCTTTTTGAGGTAGGTGATCAAACCAACAGGCTTTTGCAAGTCTTTGATGAATTGGCTGACATGCACATTGACCAAGAGAAAGAAACCTTTCATAGAAAGGTAAAAAGGGTCAATTCTCAGTATGGTGATTGTTTTCTCCAATGGGATGCACTGAAGGAAAGGCAGGGATATCCTAGTAGATCCAATGCTCTATGGATAGGATCATTCGTCATCGCTCAGGTCTAGGGGAACAATACTTTCATGCTGCAACGTAGGGAAGGAGAAATAGTTTTGATGGCCGAATAAATGGGCAATTTTTGAAGGTTTGTGTTGTTTAAGGCCTTTAGGCCTCAGCATTGTAAATATGTTCTTTTACAAAAAATTTAGTGTAGGCTTAATTAGACTCCATGCCCAATGGAACACTAGGAAATATTGTTGATCTTGTTTTTTGTGAAAGGCAGTGGTCTACGGTTCTTGAAACCTCACAGGGAGGCTTTCATCCCCAGAAGGAGCCACTATTAGCTCTGCTATGCAACGCTGACTTTCTAAGGTCAGAAAGGATCATGGTCTGTTTGGTTATTTCAAAGGGAGGCTCACATTGGTCACTTTTCCCTTCCTTCTTCCTACTCCGCTTACTCTCCACCACCTTCGTTCCCCTATTTGCCTCCTAAACCCGACAAAGTAACCCCCTTTGACCTTAGCCCCAAGCGTAAAACCCCAAACCAACCATAAAACCCTACCATATGTCTTTGCGCATTCGTAACTCGCCACATTGCATCCCCACCGTTGATCTCCCCCGCCAATCCAACGGCTCCTGCCGCACCCGATAAAGGTGACCCACTCTACCACTCCCCACCGTCAAATCATCTCCGCCCAGATCTGACGGTCTTCACATTAATCGTGCCGTCAAATTGATCGAGCGTTAGCGCACAATGAGAGTGGTTTTTCTCTCTCATCCGCTGCTACATGTCGACTACTGAATGGAATCGCTCAGCCCCGGGCATTTAGCACCTAGTGCCCGAAAGTGGTGCGATGAAAACCTTTTACCGCCCGACCAAACCGCCATCACCCGTTAAATGCCCGTGCAACTCCGTTTCCCGATGACCGTCCGATCTGTCCATTGAAGATCTAATGGCCTTAACACACCCCGCTCCCATCCCAGCCGATAGCCTCCGCCGAGCCATCTCCGCGGTTCATTTCCCCGATCCAATGGTCATTCTTCTCACTCACCCAAATCATCAACCTACCCATGCATTCCACGTCCTCTAACCATTCTATTGCCCGAAGAGGGAGATGACCAGCTCCGCCATCATCAGTCATAGTCAGACCCCCAATAACCATATTTAACAGAAAGCATGGCTAAAGGAGAAAAGGACACAACACGTCTCTGTAACTGAATTTATTAATCATGGACTCCACTGGTATGTGCATTCCAACTACCTAAAGGACAACACAGCACCTAAACAGATTGGATGAAATAAACCACCTCGTTCAGAGACTCCATCAGGCGGTTAAATGCAGTTGGTGGTCAATTATGACCCCTCCATACCTAATCGTCCAAGTGCCATTGTAATGTAAACTTATAAATATCCAGAAGCAAGATGTAATCAAGATTGGCATTTGATGTAAGGTTCGACTTCTAGAGACTGTAGATATTTTTTCACTTGCAGCGTCTCATCTTCATTTTCAGCTAATACAAGCTTCTTTTGTTGTTAACTGCTCACTGTCCATTTCCCTTTGTTCCAAGTGTGTGCCTGATATGCTGTGTTCTCGATCTTTTAATGTTCAACACTAGATAATTGTCATCTTATCTCCATGTTAGAATGTTGAACGCGTCACTGGATAGGTTAATCAAGTTTCTTTCTATCTAATGCAATGGAGTTGTCATCCTGTCTTTGCATTAATAGATTAGATTTGCAGGTTTCTGTACTAGTTGCAGCCGGCCATCACATGGTCTTGTGTATCTGTTGGTGTGGTTAATATTCTCCATATTCACCTTATATCTAAATTGTGAGCATTGGTGGTCTAAAGCCTTGTAGTCTGAGCGTGTTCATGCATGTATGGAGTGAAACAAATTAGAAGTGGTTATCTGGCTTGAACCAAAACATCATTCCTTCCATTAAACCTGTAACAAGAGTTGAATTTATATGTTACCAGGCATCTCCGAGCTACAACCTAGGAGAGTTTCTTGGAATCCTAACAGTGGCATTTGCGCTATAATTTTTTTTTGAGACATTTCAGATGCTAAAAATAAAACCCATTTGGGCCGAAATCGTTCTGAACCTCAGGTCCAAATTTCAGAGCTTTTCGCACTATATTTGCGGAGATATGATCTGAGGAAGTTGGTATTTTTGCAGACTCCTGAATTACATTCCAAACATGTGACCTTGGGAAAATCATCATAACTTTTGTTTTGAGCATCAGATTGCAATTTCGTAAGAAGTTATAGAAATAGGATGGATTGTAGTTTCCTGTGTATATTTTTTAGACTCGAAGGTCAAAACAATGACACGTGGCACTTCATACAATTTTTGCTCTTCTGAAAAAGGTATATAATCAGGTCATTTTGGGAGATTGTGCATAACTCTTTCTTGGAGAATCTAAATCCGATCAGATTGGTGGCATTGGAAAGAGGACACAGAGGGCTACTGCAGATCGCAATTTCAAAACTAGATGATCCGAAATTACATAGATACATCAAATTCAATATCAAGCTCCTACAAAGTGAAAAAAGGTGTGTAATTTTTTTTTAATTTTGCATAAGATTGGTTTGAAAAATTACTTTGAAGGAATTCAAAGGGAATAGTGAAGAATTATTAGCATTAATTAATGCCCCGAAGAAAGAAAATGGAAACACCTAGTAATCAACCTGAAATCTCTAGCATGACTCGTGAAGAAGAGGAAGAAATGCAACATGATATATCAAAATTACAAGACCAAGTACAACAAATTTCACTCTCACTAAAGGTAATGAAGCCAAGATGAATGACATGGAAGCTAAGATGAATGGCATGGACTCTAAGATGGAAGCTAAGATGAATGGCATGGACGATAAGATGGAAGAATTGAAGATAAATTTGAATAAGTTGCTACAAGAAATGGTCACTAATGGTGAAAAGGTAGTAAAGGAAACTCATGATGAGAACAAAAGAAATGTTAATCATGATTCCATAGACTGTAATGTGGGATCGAAGACCCATCATATTCCAAAAATCGATATGAGGAAGTTTGATGGCAAGGATCCCCCAACATGGATATTACAGATGGAGCAATTTTTCGATCTCAATAATGTGCAAAACACACAAAAGGTACGTATGGCAACTTTATATTTGGAACCAAATCAGTTTGTATGGTATCAATGGATTTGCTCTTGTAAACAATTTGTCACTTGCGAAGAATTGAAGCACATTGTGAGAATACAAAAACCAACACCTTTTTTAGCCAATTGATAAGTCTCAAACAAAAGGGTTCAATGATGGAGCACATTGAGGACTTCCAAAAATTGAACATAAGGGTAAAAGATATTCCAGAGGAGCATAGGATTGATGTGTTCATAGGGACTTTAAAGGATAATATCCAACATGATGTTCACCTTTGGGAACCTAATTCATTAGAGAAGGCATTCAGGTTAGCAAGAAAAAGGGAAAGCAAAATTATGGCAACCAGGAAGCATACAACTCACAACTATAAATATGGAAGTGTTGTTGCCCCTAGTCTTCCACAACCTATAAGGTTGACACCACAACAATAGGAAGAAAAAAGAGAAAAAGGGCTTTGTTACAGTTGTGATAGAAAATACACTAAAGGTCATAAGTGTGCTGAGAAGAAATTATTCTACATAGATTGTGAAGAGGAAGAAGAAAAGGAGCAAGAAGGTCAAAAGAAGAGGATATACTCCAGGAACAAAGCCTAGATGAAGAACAAATGAATCAAATCCGACCATATCTTGTAATGCATTGGCAGGAATTACCACTCCTTAAACTATCAAGATAGAAGGACATATCAAGAATAAAAAGGTAATAGTGTTGATTGATTCAGGAAGTACCCACAATTTTATTCATTGTAAGATAGCAAAAGAATTGAATTGCTTCCTATATCCAGCACTAGAGTATCAAGTAATGGTTGCAAGTGGAGGAACCATAAATTGCTCTGGAAAGTGCCATAATATCAAGTTATCCATGGGAGAATATATATTGAATAGCCCAATGCTTTCCATTCCAATGGAAGGTGTTGATGTTGTATTAGGAGTGCAATGGCTACAATCCTTGGGTACAATAGCTTTTAATTTTCAAGAACTTTTCATGAAACTTTTTGCATATGGAAAGGAAGTTGAATTAAGGGGTATTGCAGGGAAACCATGAAAGATAATCAGCTCTAACGGTATGAAAAAGCTTCTAATAAAGGAACAACGAGGTGTAATTGCACAATTATGTTTGCTAGATGTTTCCACATCGAAATCACCTATTTCTCCAGATCTCCAAAAAGTATTGGACAATCATTCCAAGGTATTTGAGACTCCCAGAGTTCTTCCACCTATTCATGATCAAGATCATGCTATTCATTTGATTCTAGGATGTGTTCCTCCAAACATCAGGCCGTACAAATATCCTTATGCCCAAAAGAGTGAAATTAAACGTATTAGTGTTGGTATCTTCATCCCTTCGTCAGAGATCAAATTCTCTTGTTGCATTGCATATTAGGTGTCTCGCTTAGTCAGCTGCATTCCATTAGGAGCATGGATCATCTGAAAATAGTGGCTTGTTGTAAATTTCCCCTCATACCCTTTACTTGCTGGCCCATTTACATTTGTTAAGATCATCTACAGTCATTTTTTGTATTTAAATCTGCAAGAGTCATTTTTAGGGTTTCAGTTTCATTAGGTCTAGGGTTTCAGTAAAAAGGTCTTCAAAATGTCCAATAATTGTCAGCAGGTGCATGAGGAGGTTGAATAAAGTTCTAGTACCAATAAATTTCATAATCACATGCTCATAAATGTATTTTTCTTCAAAACCCTGTTTTGAGGAAAAACAAAGTATTTTAGGTTTTTATTATATAAATTGATGTAATTTTAGTTCTTTCATATGTAAATAACTTCAGTGGCAACCTTGGTCACCTTGCCAAGCTTCAACTGCTCCATCCCCTGCAAGGAAAACAAAAAATCATGTCATTCAGTGCATCAAAGGCATAAAAAAAGTAAACTGCCCAAAAAACAGAGTCGAAAAAGTAAGTCACAATGCAAACATTACAAAAGTGGGTTTTATGAATGAAAAATCAAAAGCTCTTGTATGTAAATCATTTTTCATGATTCAAAAAGCTCATTTGCATTCAAGAAGAAAGATTGCGCAAGAGAAGGCCGTGTTGAACAAAGGGAGCAACATTGCAGCAAAATTGTGCAAGTTCGTGGGTGTGGCACATTAGGTGAAAGGTGCGATGCATTGGGCTGGCCTCCACAGTGTAAAAAATACACTGGCGCGATGCATATAAGTGGAGTGGCGCATTGGGTTTGTGGTGCAGCGCATTGGGCCAGCCTCCAGAGTGTAAAAAATACACTAGCGCAATGCATATAAGTGGCGTGGTGCATAGAGCTGCAAGCCCGATTTCACCATAAACTCCCTCAAATTTCCAAAATTGTTCAATCCTATGGTGTGCAAGTAAGTCTAGAGTTCTTCCCTTGCTAGTGAAAGAGTCTTTCTTAGAATTTATGGTGGTTTAGTGTGTAAAATCTCAAACCCTACCTCTTTGCAATTTTGCTCATAAACAATTGCCTAGGGTTTGTATTTATGTTTTTGCTACCAAGTCTATTCCATCACTCCCTCACTCTTTGACTCCTCCATTTATTTTTCAGTTTCATCTGCTCATTCCTTAATTCCCATATTCCTAAAAAGCATTCACCCCTATCCCCTATTCCCATTTTCCCAAATCCTAAACTACAAAATCCCCAAACCCTAATTGTTGTCCCTAAGCTTACATACTATTCCCTAAAACCCCTATTTCCCAAAAACCTGTCATAACATTCCTAAAACCCCTCCTACCCTCTCCCTCCACAGTCCCTCATACATTCTTACCCTTGGTGGCAGAAAACTAAAAACACCGTAAATATCTTCATTCTCATCAAGAAAACTCATACATTAGCAAACATGGAGTCCGATCCTTCCTATGGACGAGATGAAGAGACACACAATGACTCTCCTACAAAAATGCATGCACCAAGGAGACCTCACAAGGGTGTCAAACATATACGAGAGGAGCCTACTTCACTTACCGAACTGCAGGCCTGCCCTCTTGCTATCACATGCTTCCAACACCAATCATGTTATCAGTTCTATGAGATGGTTGCTAGAGTCTAGTATCATCATGAGTTTGCCAAGTTGTTTGTGCTTCATCTACATAATGGCTAAGCCACTCTAGCTGGTGTGACATTCACCTTAACACCGGAGTCTATTTCTCTAGCAATCGACATTCCTAATGTCGGAGAGCAGTGGAATAAAAGGTAGAAAATTGACAGGGAACATTATGAGCCATACATCAAGCTTGGTTATTTGAGACAACTCAATAGAGTTTTTCCCTTTCGGTACCTGAAAGACTCATATGCTCCCTTGATGAAACTCATAATTAATTATTTCAGCTGTGAGGGCCGGTTTTCTCGCCTATATGCCTATCACATCAGATTGTTGATGCACTTTACCAGGGTGAGAATGATGAATCTCCCCTACTTGATGTGTCGAAATATTGAGAAGATGACCACCCTAGTACGAAAGAAGACTCCTTAGCAGCAGTTTAACAATATATATCGTTTTGCACTCATCAAAATTGTGGTCATGCATCAGCTTGGTTTGCAGGGCATCTCATGGGAGGATTTCATTTCTCATGAGTTCTTCACAGCTCCTCAGGTACCTCCAGAGGCTTTTCATGGGACAGGTGGACCTTCACGTCAGTAGGAGGGTCATGAGACACAAACCGCTAGTGTGTCGGTGTTTGTCACCTATCAAAAGGGCACTAGACGGTTGTTTGCAGCAACAAAGCGAGTATTATCTCCACCCGGGGTGGAAGGGGTCTCGCTTCCTCCATCAGCAGAGCAGGTTCAGGACAAGGGCAAGAGGCCATTACATGATGAGGGACCTTCAGGTGAGCAGGAGACTGATTTCATTCTCATTCAGGATGATGACACTGATTTGGGCCCACAAAGCTCAAAGCTCAAGGAGGTCATCCAAGAGAAATAGGCGGACATTAATACTTTGTCCCTCAACCTAGAAAGATATAAGTGGATAATAAAGTACCTTGAGCAAAGAAATAAGCAGCTAGAGGACCAACAAACCATTATGGAGTCACAAAACATACGAGAAAACCGCTAAGCAGCCAAGAAGAGGAAAGTGAAGCCATATCACTTGAGAAAAAAATCAATGCTGATCGAGAATCTTGGCTTGAGAGAGTGAACATCCACTTAGAAAGTTTGCTAGAGAAGGCTAACAGGGAGAAAATAATGTTGAAGCATATGGCCTACCATCACATGGCGAAAAATAAAAGTTGCAAGGCAAGAATCAGAAGCTTGAAAGCAAAGTTGAAGAGGGCATCGAGTAGGCGAAAGGAGCAAGATAGACTTCAGATATTGGCTGAGGCTTCCTTGGCCCAACATAGCACTTTATGAAGAACACTCAGGCCAAATTTAAAAAAATTTGGGACACTTTTTGCATTTTGGGAATTTTTGGGCCAAAACACAGGTTTTTCTGCCCAATGCGTCGTGCCACGTGGTGCTCGCTTTTGATGGAGGCCTCCAAATGAGGAAAACTCAACATTTTTGGTTTTTCATGAAGAAATATGCATGCTCACCAATGGCCAAGAAATTGTGACAAGTTTTGAGCCCCCAAAAGGGTCAAAAACACCCTAAAAATGACATTTTTGCCTCTATTTGAACACACAGGAAGCAGTGTTGGGAAAACTCAGTTTTGGAGGGGAAAATGGAGGCCAAATTCAAAAATTCCACTTGTTCTGAAAAGTAGACAGGTAGACCTTTCCAACAAGCACACTTGGAGCAAATTTGGACATTGGGAAGGCCTCTACTTTGGCTGCAAACAGGCGATACGCATAGGGAAATAAGTGCGGCACATTGGGGAAATTTTGCTCAGTTTGACCAAAAATACTCTGTTTTTTGCCTAGTTTCTTGACAGCTTGACTTTTCTTCTTCTCAATGTCAAACTCTTGATGTAATTTAATGTAAATTAATGGATATTGATGTAATTATGTCAAATTTTCATTCATGGAGGTAGATTCATCTATCAAAAAGTAGTTTGCAACTGAATGAATCAGTTCCCTAGTTTCTAGAGGCAAGCTGTTCCACTGCCTAATTTTTAGTTCGCAGTTTAGAATTAGTTGGAACAATTCCTAAACTTATGAGCTTGACTCCTAGAGGCTAGGATGAGTTATTGTTTGTCTATATCTTGTGATTTTTCAGTCATTAGCATGGTTGGACTTTTGGAAAAGCTTGGAGCTTCATTGTATACTCATATCAACAGTTTTGGCTAAGGAATAGACCAGGGTTTGCAACACTCTATGGGATTCATGTGGCATCTTGCTTTGATATTGTGTTTCCTTCTGTAAATGTAAGTTTACTTGTGTTTTATATATGCCATTCTCTCTCTTATTTCATCTTAACTAAAACAAACAAGGATAAAGGTAGAATCCAATGAAATTTGGAGTGCTCTACCTAGGGTTTGCTTAGTTATCTATGTTTCCAGCTGTTTGAAGAGGATCCCTGAGGTTTTCTTGCCCTCTTCAACTCCTCATATGTTTAAAGCTCTCCATTTCATTCAATCTAAAGTATCAAATCAATTACCTACCTTGCCCCATTGAGATCTCTGCAAAACTGAGCCTCATTCCCCATACCCAAAATATGCCTTTCCATTTGAGCCAACAAAACATCAATAAACTCAATCAAACCCTTTTGCACACATACCTAGCCTAAAATCAGTCTTCGTTCAAATCATCTCAAGCCTCATTGATCATATTTTGCTGAGATTGACAAGGAGAGAGCCCTCTACCGACCTGGTAGGGCTAGCTACCAGGTTAAGCGTGGTTTGATGTTACCCTAGATCCTATCTTTCTCAGCCTGAGGTAGATTTAGGCACTAATAGAACGTATGGTTGCAGAAATGCTAGAGGCTGGTATAATTCAACCTAGTCAAATTTCTTTCTCTGGTCCAGTAATATTGGTGCACAAGAAGGATGGATCATAGCGCATGTGTCCGCATTATAGGGAGCTCAAGAAGCTCACGATTAAAGATAAATTTCCCATTCCTGACATTGATGAATTATTGGATGAATTGCATGGATCAATTTACTTCACCAAGTTGGATCTTTGTTCAGGATATCATCAAATCAGAATGAAGATTGAAGACATTCCGAAAACAACATTTAGAACTCATGAGGATAATTATGAATTTTTGGTCATGCCTTTTGGCCTTACTAATGCACCTTCTACATTTCAAGGTTTGATGAATTCCATTTCAAACCCTTCCTTATAAAATTTGTGTTAGTATTTTTTGATGATATACTAATCTACAGCAAGTCTTGGAAGGATCA